>OX596276.1:35482016-35650991 GCA_951394225.1 Harpalus rufipes
TGTTTCTCTCGCCTTCAAACGCTTAAAAATGCTATTTCTAAGCGACATACATGTGATTTGAGTGTTTTACAATAACTTCCACGGAACCTTAGCTGTACCGGCGAGGGCAACACGGAGGGCCCCCAAAACCTTGTATTCACTAAAATTCAGTGTATCTGATGATTTTATGCCCTAATCAATCGATTTACATCGATACATCACGCAGAATATGTATCCGAGGTGTTCTTACAAATCGTTCGTTTCAGACCGTGAAACGGCCAAATATGATGTAAAAACGGTTTCTCTCGCCTTCAAACGCTTAAAAATGCTATTTGTAAGCGAAATACATGTGTTTTGAGTGTTTTACAGTAACTTCCACGGAATTTAGCTGTACCGGCGAGGGCACCACGGAGGGCCCCCAAAACCTTGTATTCACTAAAATTCAGTGTATCTGATGATTCTATGCCCTAATCAATAGATTTCCATCGATACATCACGCAGATTATGTATACGAGATGTTCTTATAAATAGTTCGTTTTAGACCGTGAAACGTCAAATATGATGTAAAAACTGTTTCTCTCGCCTTCAAACGCTTAAAAATGCTATTTCTAAGCGAAATACATGTGATTTGAGTGTTTTACAGTAACTTCCACGGAACTTTAGCTGTACCGGCGAAGGCACCACGGAGGGCCCCCAAAACCTTGTATTCACTAAAATTCAGTGTATCTGATGATTCTATGCCCTAATCAATCGATTTCCATCGATACATCACGCAAAATATGTATCCGAGATGTTCTTACAAATCGTTCGTTTCAGACAGTGAAACGGCCAAATATGATGTAAAAACTGTTTCTCTCGCCTTCAAACGCTTAAAAATGCTATTTCTATGCGAAATACATGTGATTTGAGTGTTTTACAGTAACTTCCACGGAACTTTAGCTGTACCGGCGAGGGCACCACGGAGGGCCCCCAAAAGCTTGTATTCACTAAAATTCAGTGTATCTGATGATTCCATGCCCAAATCAATCGATTTCCATCGATACATCACGCAGAATATGTATCCGAGATGTTCTTACAAATCGTTCGTTTCAGACAGTGAAACGGCCAAATATGATGTAAAAACTGTTTCTCTCGCCTTCAAACGCTTAAAAATGCTATTTCTAAGCGAAATACATGTGATTTGAGTGTTTTACAGTAACTTCCACGGAACTTTAGCTGTACCGGCGAAGGCACCACGGAGGGCCCCCAAAACCTTGTATTCACTAAAATTCAGTGTATCTGATGATTCCATGCCCAAATCAATCGATTTCCATCGATATATCACGCAGAATATGTATCCGAGATGTTCTTACAAATCGTTCGTTTCAGACAGTGAAACGGCCAAATATGATGTAAAAACTGTTTCTCTCGCCTTCAAAAGCTTAAAAATGCTATTTCTAAGCGAAATACGTGTGATTTGAGAGTTCTACAGTAACTTCCACGGAACTTTAGCTGTACCGGCGAGGGCACCACGGTGGGCCCCCAAAACCTTGTATTCACTAAAATTCAGTGTATCTGATGATTCTATGCCCTAATCAATCGATTTCCATCGGTACATCACGCAGAATATGTATCCGAGATGTTCTTACAAATCGTTCGTTTCAGACAGTGAAACGGCCAAATATGATGTAAAAACTGTTTCTCTCGACTTCAAACGCTTAAAAATGCTATTTCTAAGCGAAATATGTGTGATTTGAGAGTTCTACAGCAACTTCCACGGAACATTAGCTGTACCGGCGAGGGCACCACGGAGGGCCCCCAAAACCTTGTATTCACTAAAATTCAGTGTATCTGATGATTCCATGCCCAAATCAATCGATTTCCATCGATATATCACGCAGAATATGTATCCGAGATGTTCTTACAAATCGTTCGTTTCAGACAGTGAAACGGCCAAATATGATGTAAAAACTGTTTCTCTCGCCTTCAAAAGCTTAAAAATGCTATTTCTAAGCGAAATACGTGTGATTTGAGAGTTCTACAGTAACTTCCACGGAACTTTAGCTGTACCGGCGAGGGCACCACGGTGGGCCCCCAAAACCTTGTATTCACTAAAATTCAGTGTATCTGATGATTCTATGCCCTAATCAATCGATTTCCATCGATACATCACGCAGAATATGTATCCGAGATGTTCTTACAAATCGTTCGTTTCAGACAGTGAAACGGCCAAATATGATGTAAAAACTGTTTTTCTCGCCTTCAAACGCTAAAAATGCTATTTCTAAGCGAAATACGTGTGATTTCATAGTTCTACAGTAACTTCCACGGAACTTTAGCTGTACCGGCGAGGGCACCACGGAGAGAACCCAAAACCTTGTATTCACTAAAATTCAGTGTATCTGATGATTCTATGCCCTAATCAATCGATTTCCATCGATACATCACGCAGAATATGTATCCGAGATGTTCTTACAAATCGTTCGTTTCAGACCGTGAAACGTCAAATATGATGTAAAAACTATTTCTCTCGCCTTCAAACGCTTAAAAATTCTATTTCTAAGCGAAATACGTGTGATTTGAGTGTTTTACAGTAACTTCCACGGAACTTTAGCTGTACCGGCGAGGGCACCACGGAGGGCCCCCAAAACCTTGTATTCACTAAAATTCAGTGTATCTGATGATTCTATGCCCTAATCAATCGATTTTCATCGATACATCACGCAGAATATGTATCCGAGATGTTCTTACAAATCGTTCGTTTCAGACCGTGAAACGGCCAAATATGATGTAAAAACTGTCTCTCTCGCTTTCAAACGCTTAAAAATGCTATTTCTAAGCGAAATACAGGTGATTTGAGTGTTTTACAGTAACTTCCACGAAACTTTAGCTGTACCGGCGAGGGCACCACGGAGGGCCCCCAAAACCTTGTATTCACTAAAATTCAGTGTATCTGATGGATCTATGCCCTAATCAATCGATTTCCATCGATACATCACGCAGAATATGTATCCGAGTTGTTCTTACAAATCGTTCGTTTCAGACAGTGATACGGCCAAATATGATGTAAAAACTGTTTCTCTCGCCTTCAAACGCTTAAAAATTATATTTCTAGGCGAAATACGTGTGATTTGAGAGTTCTACAGCAACTTCCACGGAACTTTAGCTGTACCGGCGAGGGCACCACGGAGGGCCCCGAAAACCTTGTATTCACTAAAATTCATTGTATCTGATGAATCTATGCCCTAATCAATCGATTTCCATCGATACATCTCGCAGAATATGTATCCGAGATGTTCTTATAAATCGTTCGTTTCAGACCGTGAAGCGGCCAAATATAATGTAAAAACTGTTTCTCTCGCCTTCAAACGCTTAAAAATGCTATTTCTAAGCGAAATACATGTGATTTGAGTGTTTTACAGTAACTTCCACGGAACTTTAGCTGTACCGGCGAGGGCACCACGGAGGACCCCAAAACCTTGTATTCACTAAAATTCATTATATCTGATGAATCTATGCCCTAATCCATCGATTTCCATCGATACATCACGCAGAATATGTATCCGAGATGTTCTTACAAATCGTTCGTTTCAGACAGTGAAACGGCCAAATATGATGTAAAAACTGTTTTTCTCGCCTTCAAACGCTAAAAATGCTATTTCTAAGCGAAATACGTGTGATTTGATAGTTCTACAGTAACTTCCACGGAACTTTAGCTGTACCGGCGAGGGCACCACGGAGAGCCCCCAAAACCTTGTATTCACTAAAATTCAGTGTATCTGATGATTCTATGCCCTAATCAATCGATTTCCATCGATACATCACGCAGAATATGTATCCGAGATGTTCTTACAAATCGTTCGTCTCAGACAGTGAAACGACCAAATATGGTGTAAAAACTGTTTCTCTCGCCTTCAAACGCTTAAAAATGCTATTTCTAAGCGACATACATGTGATTTGAGTGTTTTACAATAACTTCCACGGAACCTTAGCTGTACCGGCGAGGGCAACACGGAGGGCCCCCAAAACCTTGTATTCACTAAAATTCAGTGTATCTGATGATTTTATGCCCTAATCAATCGATTTACATCGATACATCACGCAGAATATGTATCCGAGGTGTTCTTACAAATCGTTCGTTTCAGACCGTGAAACGGCCAAATATGATGTAAAAACGGTTTCTCTCGCCTTCAAACGCTTAAAAATGCTATTTGTAAGCGAAATACATGTGTTTTGAGTGTTTTACAGTAACTTCCACGGAATTTAGCTGTACCGGCGAGGGCACCACGGAGGGCCCCCAAAACCTTGTATTCACTAAAATTCAGTGTATCTGATGATTCTATGCCCTAATCAATAGATTTCCATCGATACATCACGCAGATTATGTATACGAGATGTTCTTATAAATAGTTCGTTTTAGACCGTGAAACGTCAAATATGATGTAAAAACTGTTTCTCTCGCCTTCAAACGCTTAAAAATGCTATTTCTAAGCGAAATACATGTGATTTGAGTGTTTTACAGTAACTTCCACGGAACTTTAGCTGTACCGGCGAAGGCACCACGGAGGGCCCCCAAAACCTTGTATTCACTAAAATTCAGTGTATCTGATGATTCTATGCCCTAATCAATCGATTTCCATCGATACATCACGCAAAATATGTATCCGAGATGTTCTTACAAATCGTTCGTTTCAGACAGTGAAACGGCCAAATATGATGTAAAAACTGTTTCTCTCGCCTTCAAACGCTTAAAAATGCTATTTCTATGCGAAATACATGTGATTTGAGTGTTTTACAGTAACTTCCACGGAACTTTAGCTGTACCGGCGAGGGCACCACGGAGGGCCCCCAAAAGCTTGTATTCACTAAAATTCAGTGTATCTGATGATTCCATGCCCAAATCAATCGATTTCCATCGATACATCACGCAGAATATGTATCCGAGATGTTCTTACAAATCGTTCGTTTCAGACAGTGAAACGGCCAAATATGATGTAAAAACTGTTTCTCTCGCCTTCAAACGCTTAAAAATGCTATTTCTAAGCGAAATACATGTGATTTGAGTGTTTTACAGTAACTTCCACGGAACTTTAGCTGTACCGGCGAAGGCACCACGGAGGGCCCCCAAAACCTTGTATTCACTAAAATTCAGTGTATCTGATGATTCCATGCCCAAATCAATCGATTTCCATCGATATATCACGCAGAATATGTATCCGAGATGTTCTTACAAATCGTTCGTTTCAGACAGTGAAACGGCCAAATATGATGTAAAAACTGTTTCTCTCGCCTTCAAAAGCTTAAAAATGCTATTTCTAAGCGAAATACGTGTGATTTGAGAGTTCTACAGTAACTTCCACGGAACTTTAGCTGTACCGGCGAGGGCACCACGGTGGGCCCCCAAAACCTTGTATTCACTAAAATTCAGTGTATCTGATGATTCTATGCCCTAATCAATCGATTTCCATCGGTACATCACGCAGAATATGTATCCGAGATGTTCTTACAAATCGTTCGTTTCAGACAGTGAAACGGCCAAATATGATGTAAAAACTGTTTCTCTCGACTTCAAACGCTTAAAAATGCTATTTCTAAGCGAAATATGTGTGATTTGAGAGTTCTACAGCAAC
Organism: Harpalus rufipes; assembly: GCA_951394225.1. Lineage (NCBI taxonomy): Eukaryota > Metazoa > Arthropoda > Insecta > Coleoptera > Carabidae > Harpalus > Harpalus rufipes. The sequence goes on from OX596276.1 coordinate 35,487,605, forward strand.
TTCCACGGAACATTAGCTGTACCGGCGAGGGCACCACGGAGGGCCCCCAAAACCTTGTATTCACTAAAATTCATTATATCTGATGAATCTATGCCCTAATCAATCGATTTCCATCGATACATCACGCAGAATATGTATCCGAGATGTTCTTACAAATCGTTCGTTTCAGACCGTGAAACGGCCAAATATGATGTAAAAACTATTTCTCTCGGCTTCAAACGCTTAAAAATGCTATTTCTAAGCGAAATACATGTGATTTGAGTGTTTTACAGTAACTTCCACGGAACTTTAGCTGTACCGGCGAGGGCACCACGGAGGGCCCCCAAAACCTTGTATTCACTAAAATTCAGTGTATCTGATGATTCTATGCCCTAATCATTCGATTTCCATCGATACATCACGCAGAATATGTATGCGAGATGCTCATACAAATCGTTCGTTTCAGACTGTGAAACGGCCAAATATGATGTAAAAACTGTTTCTCTCGCTTTCAAACGCTTAAAAATGCTATTTCTAAGCGAAATACAGGTGATTTGAGTGTTTTACAGTAACTTCAACGGAACTTTAGCTGTACCGGCGAGGGCACCACGGAGGGCCCCCAAAACCTTGTATTCACTAAATTTCAGTGTATCTGATGATTCTATGCCCTAATCAATCGATTTCCATCGATACATCACGCAGAATATGTATCCGAGATGTTCTTACAAATCGTTCGTTTCAGACCGTGAAACGGCCAAATATGATGTAAAAACGGTTTCTCTCGCCTTCAAACGCTTAAAAATGCTATTTGTAAGCGAAATACATGTGTTTTGAGTGTTTTACATTAACTTCCACGGAATTTAGCTGTACCGGCGAGGGCACCACGGAGGGCCCCCAAAACCTTGTATTCACTAAAATTCAGTGTATCTGAAGATTCTATGCCCTAATCAATCGATTTCCATCGATACATCACGCAGATTATGTATCCGAGATGTTCTTATAAATAGTTCGTTTCAGACCGTGAAACGTCAAATATGATGTAAAAACTGTTTCTCTCGCCTTCAAACGCTTAAAAATGCTATTTCTAAGCGAAATACATGTGATTTCTGTGTTTTACAGTAACTTACACAGAACTTTAACTGTACCGGCGAGGGTACCACTGAGGGCCCCCAAAACCTTGTATTCACTAAATTTCAGTGTATCTGATGATTCTATGCCCTAATCAATCGATTTCCATCGATACATCACGCAGAATATGTATCCGAGATGTTCTTACAAATCGTTCGTTTCAGACAGTGAAACCGCCAAATATGATGTGAAAACTGTTTCTCTCGCCTTCAAACGCTTAAAAATGTTATCTCTAAGCGAAATACATGTGATTTGAGTGTTTTACAGTAACTTCCACGGAACTTTAGCTGTACCGGCGAGGGCACCACGGAGGGCCCCCAAAAGCTTGTATTCACTAAAATTCAGTGTATCTAATGATTCCATGCCCAAATCAATCGATTTCCATCGATACATCACGCAGAATATGTATTCGAGATGTTCTTACAAATCGTTCGTTTCAGACAGTGAAACGGCCAAATATGATGTAAAAACTGTTTCTCTCGCCTTCAAAAGCTTAAAAATTCTATTTCTAAGCGAAATACGTGTGATTTGAGTGTTTTACAGTAACTTCCACGGAACTTTAGCTGTACCGGCGAGGGCACCACGGTGGGCCCCCAAAACCTTGTATTCACTAAAATTCAGTGTATCTGATGATTCTATGCCCTAATCAATCGATTTCCATCGGTACATCACGCAGAATATGTATCCTAGATGTTCTTACAAATCGTTCGTTTCAGACAGTGAAACGGCCAAATATGATGTAAAAACTGTTTTTCTCGCCTTCAAACGCTAAAAATGCTATTTCTAAGCGAAATACGTGTGATTTCATAGTTCTACAGTAACTTCCACGGAACTTTAGCTGTACCAGCGAGGGCACCACGGAGAGAACCCAAAACCTTGTATTCACTAAAATTCAGTGTATCTGATGAATCTATCCCCTAATCAATCGATTTCCATCGATACATCACGCAGAATATGTATCCGAGATGTTCTTACAAATCGTTCGTTTCAGACCGTGAAACGTCAAATATGATGTAAAAACTATTTCTCTCGCCTTCAAACGCTTAAAAATGCTATTTCTAAGCGAAATACATGTGATTTGAGTGTTGTACAGTAACTTCCACGGAACTTTAGCTGTACCGGCGAGGGCACCATGGAGGGCCCCCAAAACCTTGTATTCACTAAAATTCAGTGTATCTGATGATTCTATGCCCTAATCAATCGATTTCCAACGATACATCACGCAGAATATGTATCCGAGATGTTCTTACAAATCGTTCGTTTCAGACAGTGAAACGGCCAAATATGATGTAAAAACTGTTTTTCTCGCCTTCAAACGCTAAAAATGCTATTTCTAAGCGAAATACGTGTAATTTGATAGTTCTACAGTAACTTCCACGGAACTTTAGCTGTACCGGCGAGGGCACCACGGAGAGAACCCAAAACCTTGTATTCACTAAAATTCAGTGTATCTGATGAATCTATGCCCTAATCAATCGATTTCCATCGATACATCACGCAGAATATGTATCCGAGATGATCTTACAAATCGTTCGTTTCAGACAGTGAAACGACTAAATATGGTGTAAAAACTGTTTCTCTCGCCTTCAAACGCTTAAAAATGCTATTTCTAAGCGACATACATGTGATTTGAGTGTTTTACAATAACTTCCACGGAACTTTAGCTGTACCGGCTAGGGCACCACGGAGGGCCCCCAAAACCTTGTATTCACTAAAATTCAGTGTATCTGGTGATTCTATGCCCTAATCAATCGATTTCCATCGATACATCACGCAGAATATGTATCCGAGATGTTCTTACAAATCGTTCGTTTCAGACCGTGAAACGGACAAATATGATGTAAAAACTGTTTCTCTCGCCTTCAAACGCTTAAAAATGCTATTTGTAAGCGAAATACATGTGTTTTGAGTGTTTTACAGTAACTTCCACGGAACTTTAGCTGTACCGGCGAGGGCACCACGGAGGGCCCCCAAAACCTTGTATTCACTAAAATTCAGTGTATCTGATGATTCTATGCCCTAATCAATCGATTTCCATCGATACATCACGCAGAATATGTATCCGAGATGTTCTTACAAATCGTTCGTTTCAGACCGTGAAACGGCCAAATATGATGTAAAAACTGTTTCTCTCGCCTTCAAACTCTTAAAAATGCTATTTCTAAGTGAAATACATGTGATTTGAGTGTTTTACAGTAACTTCCACGGAACTTTAGCTGTACCGGCGAGGGCACCATGGAGGGCCCCCAAAACCTTGTATTCACTAAAATTCAGTGTATCTGATGATTCTATGCCCTAATCATTCGATTTCCATCGATACATCACGCAGAATATGTATCCGAGATGTTCTTACAAATCGTTCGTTTCAGACCGTGAAACGGCCAAATATGATGTAAAAACTGTCTCTCTCGCTTTCAAACGCTTAAAAATGCTATTTCTAAGCGAAATACAGGTGATTTGAGTGTTTTACAGTAACTTCTACGAAACTTTAGCTGTACCGGCGAGGGCACCACGGAGGGCCCCCAAAACCATGTATTCACTAAAATTCAGTGTATCTGATGGATCTATGCCCTAATCAATCGATTTCCATCGATACATCACGCAGAATATGTATCCGAGATGTTCTTACAAATCGTTCGTTTCAGACAGTGAAACGGCCAAATATGATGTAAAAACTGTTTCTCTCGCCTTCAAACGCTTAAAAATGCTATTTCTAAGCGAAATACAGGTGATTTGAGTGTTTTACAGTAACTTCAACGGAACTTTAGCTGTACCGGCGAGGGCACCACGGCGGGCCCCCAAAACCTTGTATTCACTAAAATTCAGTGTATCTGATGATTCTATGCCCTAATCAATCGATTTCCATCGATACATCAAGCAGAATATGTATCCGAGATGTTCTTACAAATCGTTCGTTTCAGACAGTGAAACGGCCAAATATGATGTAAAAACTGTTTCTCTCGCCTTCAAACGCTTAAAAATGCTATTTCTAAGCGAAATACGTGTGATTTGAGAGTTCTACAGTAACTTCCACGGAACTTTAGCTGTACCGGCGAGGGCACCACGGTGGGCCCCTAAAACCTTGTATTCACTAAAATTCAGTGTATCTGATGATTCTATGCCCTAATCATTCGATTTCCATCGATACATCACGCAGAATATGTATCCGAGATGTTCTTACAAATCGTTCGTTTCAGACAGTGATACGGCCAAATATGATGTAAAAACTGTTTCTCTCGCCTTCAAACGCTTAAAAATGATATTTCTAGGCGAAATACGTGTGATTTGAGAGTTCTACAGCAACTTCCACGGAACTTTATCTGTACCGGCGAGGGCACCACGGAGGGCCCCGAAAACCTTGTATTCACTAAAATTCATTGTATCTGATGAATCTATGCCCTAATCAATCGATTTCCATCGATACATCACGCAGAATATGTATCCGAGATGTTCTTATAAATCGTTCGTTTCAGACCGTGAAGCGGCCAAATATAATGTAAAAACTGTTTCTCTCGCCTTCAAACGCTTAAAAATGCTATTTCTAAGCGAAATAAATGTGATTTGAGTGTTTTACAGTAACCTCCACGGATCTTTAGCTGTACCTGCGAGGGCATCACAGAGGTCCCCCAAAAGCTTGTATTCACTAAAATTCATTGTATCTGATGAATCTATGTCCTAATCAATTGATTTCCATCGATACATCACGCAGAATATGTATCCGAGATGTTCTTACAAATCGTTCGTTTCAGACCGTGAAACGGCCAATTATGATGTAAAAACTGTTTCTCTCGCCTTCAAACGCTTAAAAATGCTATTTCTAAGCGAAATACATGTGATTTGAGTGTTTTACAGTAACTTCCACGGAACTTTAGCTGTACCGGCAAGGGCACCACGGAGGACCCCAAAACCTTGTATTCACTATAATTCAGTGTATCTGATGATTCTATGCCCTAAACAATCGATTTCCATCGATACATCACGCAGAATATGTATCCGAGATGTTCTTACAAATCGTTCGTTTCAGACAGTGAAACGGCCAAATATGATGTAAAAACTGTTTCTCTCGCCTTCAAACGCTTAAAAATGCTATTTCTAAGCGAAATACATGTGATCTGAGTGTTTTACAGTAACTTCCACGGAATATTAGCTGTACCGGCGAGGGCACCACGGAGGGTTCCCAAAACCTTGTATTCACTAAAATTCAGTGTATCTGATGAGTCTATGCCCTAATCAATCGATTTCCATCGATACATCACGCAGAATATGTATCCGAGATGTTCTTACAAATCGTTCGTTTCAGCCAGTGAAACGGCCAAATATGATGTAGAAACTGTATCTGTCGCCTTCAAACGCTTAAAAATGTTATTTCTAAGCCAAATACATGTGATTTGAGTGTTTTACAGTAACTTCCACGGAACTTTAGCTGTACCGGCGAGGGCACCACGGAGAGCCCCCAAAACCTTGTATTCACTAAAATTCAGTGTATCTGATGATTCTATGCCCAAATCAATCGATTTCCATCGATACATCACGCAGAATATGTATCCGAGATGTTCTTACAAATCGTTCGTTTCAGACCGTGAAACGGCCAAATATGATGTAAAAACTGTCTCTCTCGCTTTCAAACGCTTAAAAATGCTATTTCTAAGCGAAATACAGGTGATTTGAGTGTTTTACAGTAACTTCTACGAAACTTTAGCTGTACCGGCGAGGGCACCACGGAGGGCCTCCAAAACCTTGTATTCACTAAAATTCAGTGTATCTGATGATTCTATGCCCTAATCAATCGATTTCCATCGATACATCACGCAGAATATGTATCCGAGATGTTCTTACAAATCGTTCGTTTCAGACCGTGAAACGGCCAAATATGATGTAAAAACTGTTTCTCTCGCCTTCAAACTCTTAAAAATGCTATTTCTAAGCGAAATACATGTGATTTGAGTGTTTTACAGTAACTTCCACGGAACTTTAGCTGTACCGGCGAGGGCACCATGGAGGGCCCCCAAAACCTTGTATTCACTAAAATTCAGTGTATCTGATGATTCTATGCCCTAATCATTCGATTTCCATCGATACATCACGCAGAATATGTATCCGAGATGTTCTTACAAATCGTTCGTTTCAGACCGTGAAACGGCCAAATATGATGTAAAAACTGTCTCTCTCGCTTTCAAACGCTTAAAAATGCTATTTCTAAGCGAAATACAGGTGATTTGAGAGTTCTACAGTAACTTCCACGGAACTTTAGCTGTACCGGCGAGAGCACCACGGTGGGCCCCTAAAACCTTGTATTCACTAAAATTCAGTGTATCTGATGATTCTATGCCCTAATCAATCGATTTCCATCGATACATCACGCAGAATATGTATCCGAGATGTTCTTACAAATCGTTCGTTTCAGACAGTGATACGGCCAAATATGATGTAAAAACTGTTTCTCTCGCCTTCAAACGCTTAAAAATGATATTTCTAGGCGAAATACGTGTGATTTGAGAGTTCTACAGCAACTTCCACGGAACTTTAGCTGTACCGGCGAGGGCACCACGGAGGGCCCCGAAAACCTTGTATTCACTAAAATTCATTGTATCTGATGAATCTATGCCCTAATCAATCGATTTCCATCGATACATCACGCAGAATATGTATCCGAGATGTTCTTATAAATCGTTCGTTTCAGACCGTGAAGCGGCCAAATATAATGTAAAAACTGTTTCTCTCGCCTTCAAACGCTTAAAAATGCTATTTCTAAGCGAAATAAATGTGATTTGAGTGTTTTACAGTAACCTCCACGGATCTTTAGCTGTACCTGCGAGGGCATCACAGAGGTCCCCCAAAAGCTTGTATTCACTAAAATTCATTGTATCTGATGAATCTATGACCTAATCAATTGATTTCCATCGATACATCACGCAGAATATGTATCCGAGATGTTCTTACAAATCGTTCGTTTCAGACCGTGAAACGGCCAATTATGATGTAAAAACTGTTTCTCTCGCCTTCAAACGCTTAAAAATGCTATTTCTAAGCGAAATACATGTGATTTGAGTGTTTTACAGTAACTTCCACGGAACTTTAGCTGTACCGGCGAGGGCACCACGGAGGACCCCAAAACCTTGTATTCCCTATAATTCAGTGTATCTGATGATTCTATGCCCTAAACAATCGATTTCCATCGATACATCACGCAGAATATGTATCCGAGATGTTCTTACAAATCGTTCGTTTCAGACAGTGAAACGGCCAAATATGATGTAAAAACTGTTTCTCTCGCCTTCAAACGCTTAAAAATGCTATTTCTAAGCGAAATACATGTGATCTGAGTGTTTTACAGTAACTTCCACGGAATATTAGCTGTACCGGCGAGGGCACCACGGAGGGTTCCCAAAACCTTGTATTCACTAAAATTCAGTGTATCTGATGAGTCTATGCCCTAATCAATCGATTTCCATCGATACATCACGCAGAATATGTATCCGAGATGTTCTTACAAATCGTTCGTTTCAGCCAGTGAAACGGCCAAATATGATGTAGAAACTGTATCTGTCGCCTTCAAACGCTTAAAAATGTTATTTCTAAGCCAAATACATGTGATTTGAGTGTTTTACAGTAACTTCCACGGAACTTTAGCTGTACCGGCGAGGGCACCACGGAGAGCCCCCAAAACCTTGTATTCACTAAAATTCAGTGTATCTGATGATTCTATGCCCAAATCAATCGATTTCCATCGATACATCACGCAGAATATGTATCCGAGATGTTCTTACAAATCGTTCGTTTCAGACAGTGAAACGGCCAAATATGATGTAAAAACTGTTTCTCTTGCCTTCAAACGCTTAAAAATGCTATATCTATGCGAAATACGTGTGATTTGAGAGTTCTACAGTAACTTCCACGGCACTTTAGCTGTACCGGCGAGGGCACCACGGAGGGTCCCCAAAACCTTGTATTCACTAAAATTCAGTGTACCTGATGAATCTGTGCCCTAATCAATCGATTTCCATCGATACATCACGCAGAATATGTATCCGAGATGTTCTTACAAATCGTTCGTTTCAGAAAGTGAAACGACCAAATATGATTTAAAAACTGTTTCTCTCGCCTTCAAACGCTTAAAAATGCTATTTCTAAGCGAAATACATGTGATTTGAGTGTTTTACAGTAACTTCCACGGAACTTTAGCTGTACCGGCGACGGCACCACGGAGGGCCCCCAAAACCTTGTACGAGGTGTGTTCAAAAACTATCGCGAATTTTGAATTTTCGCGGGTTACGTATATTCGAATTTCGATCTTTTTGTGGCTTTATGTTGGTACTCATGTCTCTCACTTATGTCGACAAGCTCGGCCATTTTGAATGTTCACTTACTTGTTGACAGCTGCTTTGCTTGCACGTGTTTTGGATCGTCTTCGATTTTTACCTATTGTGCTTATTCGTTAAAAACTGACTATGAATTTTTTGACCAAGACAATATCTTTCTTATCTAAAGGCGACGGAACGTTGAAAAAAATAATTCATTTAAAATTTGTCATTGTCATAAAATGTTTTTATCAAAGAAGTTATTTCATTTCTACGAGTAGAAATGAAATAAAAAATAAAAATCGAAGACGATCCAAAACACGTGCAAGCAAAGCAGCTGTCAACAAGTAAGTGAACATTCAAAATGGCCGAGCTTGTCGACATAAGTGAGAGACATGAGTACCAACATAAAGCCACAAAAAGATCGAAATTCGAATATACGTAACCCGCGAAAATTCAAAATTCGCGATAGTTTTTGAACACACCTCGTATTCACTAAAATTCAGTGTATCTGATGATTCTATGCCCTAATCAATCGATTTCCATCGATACATCACGCAGAATATGTATCCGAGATGTTCTTACAAATCGTTCGTTTCAGACCGTGAAACGGCCAAATATGATGTAAAAACTGTTTCTCTCGCCTTCAAACGCTTAAAAATGCTATTTCTAAGCGAAATACATGTGATTTGAGTGTTTTACAGTAACTTCCACGGAACTTTAGCTGTACCGGTGAGGGCACCACGGAGGGCCCCCAAAACCTTGTATTAACTAAAATTCTGTGTATCTGATGACTCTATGCCCTAATCAATCGATTTCCATCGATACATCACGCAGAATATGTATCGGAGATGTTCTTACAAATCGTTCGTTACAGACAGTGAAACGGCCAAATATGATGTAAAAACTGTTTCTCTCGCCTTCAAACGCTTAAAAATGATATTTCTAAGCGAAATACATGTGATTTGAGTGTTTTACAGTAACTTCCACGGAACTTTAGCTGTACCGGCGAGGGCACCACGGAGGGCCCTCAAAAGCTTGTATTCACTAAAATTCACTGTATCTGATGATTCCATTCCCAAATCAATCGATTTCCATCGATACATCACGCAGAATATGTATCCGAGATGTTCTTACAAATCGTACGTTTCAGACAGTAAAACAGCCAAATATGATGTAAAAACTGTTTCTCTCGCCTTCAAACGCTTAAAAATGCTATTTCTAAGCGAAATACGTGTGATTTGAGAGTTCTACAGTAACTTCCACGGAACTTTAGCTGTACCGGCGAGGGCACCATGGAGGGCCCCACCAACCTTGTATTCAATAAAATTCAGTGTATCGGATGAATCTATGCCCTAATCAATCGATTTCCATCGATACATCACGCAGAATATGTATCCGAGATGTTCTTACAAATCGTTCGTTTCAGACAGTGAAACCGCCAAATATGATGTGAAAACTGTTTCTCTCGCCTTCAAACGCTTAAAAATGTTATCTCTAAGCGAAATACATGTGATTTGAGTGTTTTACAGTAACTTCCACGGAACTTTAGCTGTACCGGCGAGGGCACCACGGAGGGCCCCCAAAAGCTTGTATTCACTAAAATTCAGTGTATCTAATGATTCCATGCCCAAATCAATCGATTTCCATCGATACATCACGCAGAATATGTATTCGAGATGTTCTTACAAATCGTTCGTTTCAGACAGTGAAACGGCCAAATATGATGTAAAAACTGTTTCTCTCGCCTTCAAAAGCTTAAAAATTCTATTTCTAAGCGAAATACGTGTGATTTGAGTGTTTTACAGTAACTTCCACGGAACTTTAGCTGTACCGGCGAGGGCACCACGGTGGGCCCCCAAAACCTTGTATTCACTAAAATTCAGTGTATCTGATGATTCTATGCCCTAATCAATCGATTTCCATCGGTACATCACGCAGAATATGTATCCTAGATGTTCTTACAAATCGTTCGTTTCAGACAGTGAAACGGCCAAATATGATGTAAAAACTGTTTTTCTCGCCTTCAAACGCTAAAAATGCTATTTCTAAGCGAAATACGTGTGATTTCATAGTTCTACAGTAACTTCCACGGAACTTTAGCTGTACCAGCGAGGGCACCACGGAGAGAACCCAAAACCTTGTATTCACTAAAATTCAGTGTATCTGATGAATCTATCCCCTAATCAATCGATTTCCATCGATACATCACGCAGAATATGTATCCGAGATGTTCTTACAAATCGTTCGTTTCAGACCGTGAAACGTCAAATATGATGTAAAAACTATTTCTCTCGCCTTCAAACGCTTAAAAATGCTATTTCTAAGCGAAATACATGTGATTTGAGTGTTGTACAGTAACTTCCACGGAACTTTAGCTGTACCGGCGAGGGCACCATGGAGGGCCCCCAAAACCTTGTATTCACTAAAATTCAGTGTATCTGATGATTCTATGCCCTAATCAATCGATTTCCAACGATACATCACGCAGAATATGTATCCGAGATGTTCTTACAAATCGTTCGTTTCAGACAGTGAAACGGCCAAATATGATGTAAAAACTGTTTTTCTCGCCTTCAAACGCTAAAAATGCTATTTCTAAGCGAAATACGTGTAATTTGATAGTTCTACAGTAACTTCCACGGAACTTTAGCTGTACCGGCGAGGGCACCACGGAGAGAACCCAAAACCTTGTATTCACTAAAATTCAGTGTATCTGATGAATCTATGCCCTAATCAATCGATTTCCATCGATACATCACGCAGAATATGTATCCGAGATGATCTTACAAATCGTTCGTTTCAGACAGTGAAACGACTAAATATGGTGTAAAAACTGTTTCTCTCGCCTTCAAACGCTTAAAAATGCTATTTCTAAGCGACATACATGTGATTTGAGTGTTTTACAATAACTTCCACGGAACTTTAGCTGTACCGGCTAGGGCACCACGGAGGGCCCCCAAAACCTTGTATTCACTAAAATTCAGTGTATCTGGTGATTCTATGCCCTAATCAATCGATTTCCATCGATACATCACGCAGAATATGTATCCGAGATGTTCTTACAAATCGTTCGTTTCAGACCGTGAAACGGACAAATATGATGTAAAAACTGTTTCTCTCGCCTTCAAACGCTTAAAAATGCTATTTGTAAGCGAAATACATGTGTTTTGAGTGTTTTACAGTAACTTCCACGGAACTTTAGCTGTACCGGCGAGGGCACCACGGAGGGCCCCCAAAACCTTGTATTCACTAAAATTCAGTGTATCTGATGATTCTATGCCCTAATCAATCGATTTCCATCGATACATCACGCAGAATATGTATCCGAGATGTTCTTACAAATCGTTCGTTTCAGACCGTGAAACGGCCAAATATGATGTAAAAACTGTTTCTCTCGCCTTCAAACTCTTAAAAATGCTATTTCTAAGTGAAATACATGTGATTTGAGTGTTTTACAGTAACTTCCACGGAACTTTAGCTGTACCGGCGAGGGCACCATGGAGGGCCCCCAAAACCTTGTATTCACTAAAATTCAGTGTATCTGATGATTCTATGCCCTAATCATTCGATTTCCATCGATACATCACGCAGAATATGTATCCGAGATGTTCTTACAAATCGTTCGTTTCAGACCGTGAAACGGCCAAATATGATGTAAAAACTGTCTCTCTCGCTTTCAAACGCTTAAAAATGCTATTTCTAAGCGAAATACAGGTGATTTGAGTGTTTTACAGTAACTTCTACGAAACTTTAGCTGTACCGGCGAGGGCACCACGGAGGGCCCCCAAAACCATGTATTCACTAAAATTCAGTGTATCTGATGGATCTATGCCCTAATCAATCGATTTCCATCGATACATCACGCAGAATATGTATCCGAGATGTTCTTACAAATCGTTCGTTTCAGACAGTGAAACGGCCAAATATGATGTAAAAACTGTTTCTCTCGCCTTCAAACGCTTAAAAATGCTATTTCTAAGCGAAATACAGGTGATTTGAGTGTTTTACAGTAACTTCAACGGAACTTTAGCTGTACCGGCGAGGGCACCACGGCGGGCCCCCAAAACCTTGTATTCACTAAAATTCAGTGTATCTGATGATTCTATGCCCTAATCAATCGATTTCCATCGATACATCAAGCAGAATATGTATCCGAGATGTTCTTACAAATCGTTCGTTTCAGACAGTGAAACGGCCAAATATGATGTAAAAACTGTTTCTCTCGCCTTCAAACGCTTAAAAATGCTATTTCTAAGCGAAATACGTGTGATTTGAGAGTTCTACAGTAACTTCCACGGAACTTTAGCTGTACCGGCGAGGGCACCACGGTGGGCCCCTAAAACCTTGTATTCACTAAAATTCAGTGTATCTGATGATTCTATGCCCTAATCATTCGATTTCCATCGATACATCACGCAGAATATGTATCCGAGATGTTCTTACAAATCGTTCGTTTCAGACAGTGATACGGCCAAATATGATGTAAAAACTGTTTCTCTCGCCTTCAAACGCTTAAAAATGATATTTCTAGGCGAAATACGTGTGATTTGAGAGTTCTACAGCAACTTCCACGGAACTTTATCTGTACCGGCGAGGGCACCACGGAGGGCCCCGAAAACCTTGTATTCACTAAAATTCATTGTATCTGATGAATCTATGCCCTAATCAATCGATTTCCATCGATACATCACGCAGAATATGTATCCGAGATGTTCTTATAAATCGTTCGTTTCAGACCGTGAAGCGGCCAAATATAATGTAAAAACTGTTTCTCTCGCCTTCAAACGCTTAAAAATGCTATTTCTAAGCGAAATAAATGTGATTTGAGTGTTTTACAGTAACCTCCACGGATCTTTAGCTGTACCTGCGAGGGCATCACAGAGGTCCCCCAAAAGCTTGTATTCACTAAAATTCATTGTATCTGATGAATCTATGTCCTAATCAATTGATTTCCATCGATACATCACGCAGAATATGTATCCGAGATGTTCTTACAAATCGTTCGTTTCAGACCGTGAAACGGCCAATTATGATGTAAAAACTGTTTCTCTCGCCTTCAAACGCTTAAAAATGCTATTTCTAAGCGAAATACATGTGATTTGAGTGTTTTACAGTAACTTCCACGGAACTTTAGCTGTACCGGCAAGGGCACCACGGAGGACCCCAAAACCTTGTATTCACTATAATTCAGTGTATCTGATGATTCTATGCCCTAAACAATCGATTTCCATCGATACATCACGCAGAATATGTATCCGAGATGTTCTTACAAATCGTTCGTTTCAGACAGTGAAACGGCCAAATATGATGTAAAAACTGTTTCTCTCGCCTTCAAACGCTTAAAAATGCTATTTCTAAGCGAAATACATGTGATCTGAGTGTTTTACAGTAACTTCCACGGAATATTAGCTGTACCGGCGAGGGCACCACGGAGGGTTCCCAAAACCTTGTATTCACTAAAATTCAGTGTATCTGATGAGTCTATGCCCTAATCAATCGATTTCCATCGATACATCACGCAGAATATGTATCCGAGATGTTCTTACAAATCGTTCGTTTCAGCCAGTGAAACGGCCAAATATGATGTAGAAACTGTATCTGTCGCCTTCAAACGCTTAAAAATGTTATTTCTAAGCCAAATACATGTGATTTGAGTGTTTTACAGTAACTTCCACGGAACTTTAGCTGTACCGGCGAGGGCACCACGGAGAGCCCCCAAAACCTTGTATTCACTAAAATTCAGTGTATCTGATGATTCTATGCCCAAATCAATCGATTTCCATCGATACATCACGCAGAATATGTATCCGAGATGTTCTTACAAATCGTTCGTTTCAGACCGTGAAACGGCCAAATATGATGTAAAAACTGTCTCTCTCGCTTTCAAACGCTTAAAAATGCTATTTCTAAGCGAAATACAGGTGATTTGAGTGTTTTACAGTAACTTCTACGAAACTTTAGCTGTACCGGCGAGGGCACCACGGAGGGCCTCCAAAACCTTGTATTCACTAAAATTCAGTGTATCTGATGATTCTATGCCCTAATCAATCGATTTCCATCGATACATCACGCAGAATATGTATCCGAGATGTTCTTACAAATCGTTCGTTTCAGACCGTGAAACGGCCAAATATGATGTAAAAACTGTTTCTCTCGCCTTCAAACTCTTAAAAATGCTATTTCTAAGCGAAATACATGTGATTTGAGTGTTTTACAGTAACTTCCACGGAACTTTAGCTGTACCGGCGAGGGCACCATGGAGGGCCCCCAAAACCTTGTATTCACTAAAATTCAGTGTATCTGATGATTCTATGCCCTAATCATTCGATTTCCATCGATACATCACGCAGAATATGTATCCGAGATGTTCTTACAAATCGTTCGTTTCAGACCGTGAAACGGCCAAATATGATGTAAAAACTGTCTCTCTCGCTTTCAAACGCTTAAAAATGCTATTTCTAAGCGAAATACAGGTGATTTGAGAGTTCTACAGTAACTTCCACGGAACTTTAGCTGTACCGGCGAGAGCACCACGGTGGGCCCCTAAAACCTTGTATTCACTAAAATTCAGTGTATCTGATGATTCTATGCCCTAATCAATCGATTTCCATCGATACATCACGCAGAATATGTATCCGAGATGTTCTTACAAATCGTTCGTTTCAGACAGTGATACGGCCAAATATGATGTAAAAACTGTTTCTCTCGCCTTCAAACGCTTAAAAATGATATTTCTAGGCGAAATACGTGTGATTTGAGAGTTCTACAGCAACTTCCACGGAACTTTAGCTGTACCGGCGAGGGCACCACGGAGGGCCCCGAAAACCTTGTATTCACTAAAATTCATTGTATCTGATGAATCTATGCCCTAATCAATCGATTTCCATCGATACATCACGCAGAATATGTATCCGAGATGTTCTTATAAATCGTTCGTTTCAGACCGTGAAGCGGCCAAATATAATGTAAAAACTGTTTCTCTCGCCTTCAAACGCTTAAAAATGCTATTTCTAAGCGAAATAAATGTGATTTGAGTGTTTTACAGTAACCTCCACGGATCTTTAGCTGTACCTGCGAGGGCATCACAGAGGTCCCCCAAAAGCTTGTATTCACTAAAATTCATTGTATCTGATGAATCTATGTCCTAATCAATTGATTTCCATCGATACATCACGCAGAATATGTATCCGAGATGTTCTTACAAATCGTTCGTTTCAGACCGTGAAACGGCCAATTATGATGTAAAAACTGTTTCTCTCGCCTTCAAACGCTTAAAAATGCTATTTCTAAGCGAAATACATGTGATTTGAGTGTTTTACAGTAACTTCCACGGAACTTTAGCTGTACCGGCGAGGGCACCACGGAGGACCCCAAAACCTTGTATTCACTATAATTCAGTGTATCTGATGATTCTATGCCCTAAACAATCGATTTCCATCGATACATCACGCAGAATATGTATCCGAGATGTTCTTACAAATCGTTCGTTTCAGACAGTGAAACGGCCAAATATGATGTAAAAACTGTTTCTCTCGCCTTCAAACGCTTAAAAATGCTATTTCTAAGCGAAATACATGTGATCTGAGTGTTTTACAGTAACTTCCACGGAATATTAGCTGTACCGGCGAGGGCACCACGGAGGGTTCCCAAAACCTTGTATTCACTAAAATTCAGTGTATCTGATGAGTCTATGCCCTAATCAATCGATTTCCATCGATACATCACGCAGAATATGTATCCGAGATGTTCTTACAAATCGTTCGTTTCAGCCAGTGAAACGGCCAAATATGATGTAGAAACTGTATCTGTCGCCTTCAAACGCTTAAAAATGTTATTTCTAAGCCAAATACATGTGATTTGAGTGTTTTACAGTAACTTCCACGGAACTTTAGCTGTACCGGCGAGGGCACCACGGAGAGCCCCCAAAACCTTGTATTCACTAAAATTCAGTGTATCTGATGATTCTATGCCCAAATCAATCGATTTCCATCGATACATCACGCAGAATATGTATCCGAGATGTTCTTACAAATCGTTCGTTTCAGACAGTGAAACG
Organism: Harpalus rufipes; assembly: GCA_951394225.1. Taxonomy (NCBI): domain Eukaryota; kingdom Metazoa; phylum Arthropoda; class Insecta; order Coleoptera; family Carabidae; genus Harpalus; species Harpalus rufipes. Next base: position 35,504,069 of record OX596276.1, read on the forward strand.
GCCAAATATGATGTAAAAACTGTTTCTCTTGCCTTCAAACGCTTAAAAATGCTATATCTATGCGAAATACGTGTGATTTGAGAGTTCTACAGTAACTTCCACGGCACTTTAGCTGTACCGGCGAGGGCACCACGGAGGGTCCCCAAAACCTTGTATTCACTAAAATTCAGTGTACCTGATGAATCTGTGCCCTAATCAATCGATTTCCATCGATACATCACGCAGAATATGTATCCGAGATGTTCTTACAAATCGTTCGTTTCAGAAAGTGAAACGACCAAATATGATTTAAAAACTGTTTCTCTCGCCTTCAAACGCTTAAAAATGCTATTTCTAAGCGAAATACATGTGATTTGAGTGTTTTACAGTAACTTCCACGGAACTTTAGCTGTACCGGCGACGGCACCACGGAGGGCCCCCAAAACCTTGTACTCGTATTCACTAAAATTCAGTGTATCTGATGATTCTATGCCCTAATCAATCGATTTCCATCGATACATCACGCAGAATATGTATCCGAGATGTTCTTACAAATCGTTCGTTTCAGACCGTGAAACGGCCAAATATGATGTAAAAACTGTTTCTCTCGCCTTCAAACGCTTAAAAATGCTATTTCTAAGCGAAATACATGTGATTTGAGTGTTTTACAGTAACTTCCACGGAACTTTAGCTGTACCGGTGAGGGCACCACGGAGGGCCCCCAAAACCTTGTATTAACTAAAATTCTGTGTATCTGATGACTCTATGCCCTAATCAATCGATTTCCATCGATACATCACGCAGAATATGTATCGGAGATGTTCTTACAAATCGTTCGTTACAGACAGTGAAACGGCCAAATATGATGTAAAAACTGTTTCTCTCGCCTTCAAACGCTTAAAAATGATATTTCTAAGCGAAATACATGTGATTTGAGTGTTTTACAGTAACTTCCACGGAACTTTAGCTGTACCGGCGAGGGCACCACGGAGGGCCCTCAAAAGCTTGTATTCACTAAAATTCACTGTATCTGATGATTCCATTCCCAAATCAATCGATTTCCATCGATACATCACGCAGAATATGTATCCGAGATGTTCTTACAAATCGTACGTTTCAGACAGTAAAACAGCCAAATATGATGTAAAAACTGTTTCTCTCGCCTTCAAACGCTTAAAAATGCTATTTCTAAGCGAAATACGTGTGATTTGAGAGTTCTACAGTAACTTCCACGGAACTTTAGCTGTACCGGCGAGGGCACCATGGAGGGACCCACCAACCTTGTATTCAATAAAATTCAGTGTATCGGATGAATCTATGCCCTAATCAATCGATTTCCATCGATACATCACGCAGAATATGTATCCAAGATGTTCTTACAAATCGTTCGTTTCAGACAGTGAAACGACCAAATATGATGTAAAAACTGTTTCTCTCGCCTTCAAACGCTTAAAAATGCTATTTCTAAGCGACATACATGTGATTTGAGTGTTTTATAATAACTTCCACGGAACTTTAGCTGTACCGGCGAGGGCACAACGGAGGGCCCCCAAAACCTTGTATTCACTAAAATTCAGAGTATCTGATGATTCTATGCCCTAATCAATCGATTTCCATCGATACATCACGCAGAATATGTATCCGAGATGTTCTTACAAATCGTTCGTTTCAGACAGTGAAACGGCCAAATATGATGTAAAAACTGTTTCTCTCGCCTTCAAACGCTTAAAAATGCTATTTCTAAGCGAAATACATGTGATTTGAGTGTTTTACAGTAACTTCCACGGAACTTCAGCTGTACCGGCGAGGGTACCACTGAGGGCCCCCAAAACCTTGTATTCACTAAATTTCAGTGTATCTGATGATTCTATGCCCTAATCAATCGATTTCCATCGATACATCACGCAGAATATGTATCCGAGATGTTCTTACAAATCGTTCGTATCAGACAGTGAAACGGCCAAATATGATGTAAAAACTGTTTCTCTCGCCTTCAAACGCTTAAAAATGCTATTTCTAAGCGAAATACATGTGATTTGAGTGTTTTACAGTAACTTCCACGGAACTTTTGCTGTACCGGCGAGGGCACCACGGAGGGCCCCCAAAACCTTGTATTCACTAAAAATCAGTGTATCTGATGATTCTATGCCCAAATCAATCGATTTCCATCGATACATCACGCAGAATATGTATCCGAGATGTTCTTACAAATCGTTCGTTTCAGACAGTGAAACGGCCAAATATGATGTAAAAACTGTTTCTCTCGCCTTCAAACGCTTAAAAATGCTATTTCTAAGCGAAATACATGTGATTTGAGTGTTTTACAGTAACTTCCACGGAACTTTAGCTGTACCGGCGAGGGCACCACGGAGGGCCCTCAAAAGCTTGTATTCACTAAAATTCAGTGTATCTGATGATTCAATGCCCAAATCAATCGATTTCCATCGATACATCACGCAGAATATGTATCCGAGATGTTCTTACAAATCGTTCGTTTCAGACAGTGAAACGGCCAAATATGATGTAAAAACTGTTTCTCTCGCCTTCAAACGCTTAAAAATGCTATTTCTAAGCGAAATACATGTGATTTGAGTGTTTTACAGTAACTTCCACGGAACTTTAGCTGTACCGGCGAGGGCACCACGGAGGGCCCTCAAAAGCTTGTATTCACTAAAATTCAGTGTATCTGATGATTCAATGCCCAAATCAATCGATTTCCATCGATACATCACGCAGAATATGTATCCGAGATGTTCTTACAAATCGTTCGTTTCAGACAGTGAAACGGCCAAATATGATGTAAAAACTGTTTCTCTCGCCTTCAAACGCTTAAAAATGCTATTTCTAAGCGAAATACATGTGATTTGAGTGTTTTATAGTAACTTCCACGGAACTTTAGCTGTACCGGCGAGGGCACCACGGAGGGCCCCCAAAACCTTGTATTCACTAAAATTCAGTGTATCTGATGATTCTATGCCCTAATCAATCGATTTCCATCGATACATCACGCAGAATATGTATCCGAGATGTTCTTACAAATCGTTCGTTTCAGACAGTGAAACGGCCAAATATGATGTAAAAACTGTTTCTCTCGCCTTCAAACGCTTAAAAATGCTATTTCTAAGCGAAATACATGTGATTTGAGTGTTTTACAGTAACTTCCACGGAACTTTAGCTGTACCGGCGAGGGCACCACGGAGGGCCCCCAAAAGCTTGTATTCACTAAAATTCAGTGTATCTGATGATTCCATGCCCAAATCAATCGATTTCCATCGATACATCACGCAGAATATGTATCCGAGATGTTCATACAAATCGTTCGTTTCAGACAGTGAAACGGCCACATATGATGTAAAAACCGTTTCTCTCGCCTTCAAACGCTTAAAAATGCTATTTCTAAGCGAAATACATGTCATTTGAGTGTTTTACAGTAACTTCCACGGAACTTTAGCTGTACCGGCGAGGGCACCACGGAGGGCCCCCAAAACCTTGTATTCACTAAAATTCAGTGTATCTGATGATTCTATGCCCTAATCAATCGATTTCCATCGATACATCACGCAGAATATGTATCCGAGGTGTTCTTACAAATCGTTCGTTTCAGACAGTGAAACGGCTAAATATGATGTAAAAACTGTTTCTCTCGCCATCAAACGCTTAAAAATGCTATTTCTAAGCGAAATACATGTGATTTGAGTGTTTTACAGTAACTTCCACGGAACTTTAGCTGTACCGGCGAGGGCACCACGGAGGGCCCCCAAAAGCTTGTATTCACTAAAATTCAGTGTATATGATGATTCCATGCCCAAATCAATCGATTTCTATCAGGGACTAAGATCGAAACGAAAACGAAAACGAAATAACGAAATAAACCGAAATTTTTATAAAAACGAAAACGGAAACGAAAACGCAATAAATTTTTTTCGTTCATTATTGAAAACGAAATAATTTATATCGGTTACCGGTTTTAACCGTTATTTTATTTAATATTTTATTTTATTTACAGCAAATATTTTACAGGCAAATATTATTGAATTTTCAGATATTTGATTTGCAAACAAGCAGATTTTCAAAGTAGAAGTAGCTCTCCAGTAGCTAACCCTGTTACATGTTAGGTTAAACGGTATACTCGTAGTTTCATCTATTGAACACTGACTGCGATAATTTTCATTTGCACACACTGTCGGTATACGTTTTATTAGTTATGTTAAGTACTTATATAAGAGAACTAACATAAAGGAAGATTTGCTTGAAAACATACTATTAGTTAGGTGAAATAAAATGTAATTAATGTTTTATTCTTTATTGTAAAAAAATCAGGCCATAGCATAAGCTTTTCTTATTTTTATATATGTATTATCTTTCCTTTATATGTATGTTTTATTTTTAATGTTTAATAATAAAAAAAACTTATTATATTTCTATATTTTCATCAATTGTTACTCATTAATAGTTATAACCGGTATTAACCGGTATTTAACTACTGTGAACGAAAACGAAAATATTTAGGTGGGAACATTAAGAACGGAAACGAAATTTTTCGGTTTCGTTCGGATAAGAACTGAACGAAATATTTTTCGTTTTTAGTCCCTGATTTCTATCGATACATCACGCAGAATATGTATCCGAGATGTTCTTACAAATCGTTCGTTTCAGACAGTGAAACGGCCAAATATGATGTAAAACCTGTTTCTCTCGCCTTCAAACGCTTAAAAATGCTATTTCTAAGCGAAATACATGTGATTTGAGTGTTTTACAGTAACTTCCACGGAACATTAGCTGTACCGGCGAGGGCACCACGGAGGGCCCCCAAAACCTTGTATTCACTAAAATTCAGTGTATCTGATGATTCTATGCCCTAATCAATCGATTTCTATCGATACATCACGCAGAATATGTATCCGAGATGTTCTTACAAATCGTTCGTTTCAGACAGTGAAACGGCCAAATATGATGTAAAAACTATTTCTGTCGCCTTCAAACGCTTAAAAATGCTATCTCTAAGCGAAATACATGTGATTTGAGTGTTTTACAGTAACTTCCACGGAACTTTAGCTGTACCGGCGAGGGCACCACGTAGGGCCCCCAAAAGCTTGTATTCACTAAAATTCAGTGTATCTGATGTTTCCATGCCCAAATCAATCGATTTTCATCGATACATCAGGCAGAATATGTATCCGAGATGTTCTTACAAATCGTTCGTTTCAGACAGTGAAACGGCCAAATATGATGTAAAAACTGTTTCTCTCGCCTTCAAACGCTTAAAAATGCTATATCTAAGCGAAATACATGTGATTTGAGTGTTTTACAGTAACTTCCACAGAACTTTAGCTGTACCGGCGAGGGCACCACTGAGGGCCCCCAAAACCTTGTATTCACTAAATTTCAGTGTATCTGATGATTCTATGCCCTAATCAATCGATTTCCATCGATACATCACGCAGAATATGTATCCGAGATGTTCTTACAAATCGTTCGTTTCAGACAGTGAAACGGCCAAATATGATGTAAAAACTGTTTCTCTCGCCTTCAAACGCTTAAAAATGCTATTTCTAAGCGAAATACATGTGATTTGATTGTTTTACAGTAACTTCCACGGAACTTTAGCTGTACCGGCGAGGGCACCACGGAGGGCCCCCAAAAGCTTGTATTCACTAAAATTCAGTGTATCTGATGTTTCCATGCCCAAATAAATCGATTTCCATCAGGCAGAATATGTATCCGAGATGTTCTTACAAATCGTTCGTTTCAGACAGTGAAACGGCCAAATATGCTGTAAAAACTGTTTCTCTCGCCTTCAAACGCTTAAAAATGCTATATCTAAGCGAAATACATGTGATTTGAGTGTTTTACAGTAACTTCCACGGAACTTTCGCTGTACCGGCGAAGGCACCACGTAGGGCCCCCAAAAGATTGTATTCACTAAAATTCAGTGTATCTGATGTTTCCATGCCCAAATCAATCGATTTCCATCGATACATCAGGCAGAATATGTATCCGAGATGTTCTTACAAATCGTTCGTTTCAGACAGTGAAACGGCCAAATATGATGTAAAAACTGTTTCTCTCGCCTTTAAACGCTTAAAAATGCTATATCTAAGCGAAATAAATGTGATTTGAGTGTTTTACAGTAACTTCCACAGAACTTTAGCTGTACCGGCGAGGGCACCACTGAGGGCCCCCAAAACCTTGTATTCGCTAAATTTCAGTGTATCTAATGATTCTATGCCCTAATCAATCGATTTCCATCGATACATCACGCAGAATATGTATCCGAGATGTTCTTACAAATCGTTCGTTTCAGACAGTGAAACGGCCAAATATGATGTAAAAACTGTATCTCTCGCCTTCAAACGCTTAAAAATGCTATTTCTAAGCGAAATATATGTGCTTTGAGTGTTTTACAGTAACTTCCACGGAACTTTAGCTGTACCGGCGAGGGCACCACGGAGGGCCCCCAAAAGCTTGTATTCACTAAAATTCAGTGTATCTGATGTTTCCATGCCCAAATCAATCGATTTCCATCGATACATCACGCAGAATATGTATCCGAGATGTTCTTACAAATCGTTCGTTTCAGACAGTGAAACGGCCAAATATGATGTAAAAACTGTTTCTCTCGCCTTCAAACGCTTAAAAATGCTATATCTAAGCGAAATACATGTGATTTGAGTGTTTTACAGTAACTTGCACGGAACTTTAGCTGTACCGGCGAGGGCACCACGGAGGGCCCCCAAAAGCTTGTATTCACTAAAATTCAGTGTATCTGATGTTTCCATGCCCAAATCAATCGATTTCCATCGATACATCAGGCAGAATATGTATCCGAGATGTTCATACAAATCGTTCGTTTCAGACAGTGAAACGGCCAAATATGATGTAAAAACTGTTTCTCTCGCCTTCAAACGCTTAAAAATGCTATTTCTAAGCGAAATACATGTGATTTGAGTGTTTTACAGTAACTTCCACGGAACTTTAGCTGTACCGGCGAGGGCACCACGGAGGGCCCCTTAAAGCTTGTATTCACTAAAATTCAGTGTATCTGATGATTCCATGCCCAAATAAATCGATTTCCATCGATACATCACGCAGAATATGTATCCGAGATGTTCTTACAAATCGTTCGTTTCAGACAGTGAAACGGCCAAATATGATGTAAAAACTGTTTCTCTCGCCTTCAAACGCTTAAAAATGCTATTTCTAAGCGAAATACATGTCATTTGAGTGTTTTACAGTAACTTCCACGGAACTTTAGCTGTACCGGCGAGGGCACCACGGAGGGCCCCCAAAACCTTGTATTCACTAAAATTCAGTGTATCTGATGATTCTATGCCCTAATCAATCGACTTCCATCGATACATCACGCAGAATATGTATCCGAGATGTTCTTACAAATCGTTCGTTTCAGACAGTGAAACGGCCAAATATGATGTAAAAACTTTTTCTCTCGCCTTCTAACGCTTAAAAATGCTATTTCTAAGCGAAATACATGTGATTTGAGTGTTTTACAGTAACTTCCACGGAACTTTAGCTGTACCGGCGAGGGCACCACGAAGGGCCCCCAAAAGCTTGTATTCACTAAAATTCAGTGTATCTGATGATTCCATGCCGACATCAATCGATTTCCATCGATACATCACGCAGAATATGTATCCGAGATGTTCTTACAAATCGTTCGTTTCAGACAGTGAAACGGCCAAATATGATGTAAAAACTGTTTCTCTCGCCTTCAAACGCTTAAAAATGCTATTTCTAAGCGAAATACATGTGATTTGAGTGTTTTACAGTAACTTCCACAGAACATTAGCTGTACCGGCGAGGGCACCACTGAGGCCCCCCAAAACCTTGTATTCACTAAATTTCAGTGTATCTGATGATTCTATGCCCTAATCAATCGATTTCCATCGATACATGACGCAGAATATGTATCCGAGATGTTCTTACAAATCGTTCGTTTCAGACAGTGAAACGGCCAAATATGATGTAAAAACTGTTTCTCTCGCCTTCAAACGCTTAAAAATGCTATTTCTAAGCGAAATACATGTGATTTGAGTGTTTTACAGTAACTTCCACGGAACTTTAGCTGTACCGGCGAGGGCACCACTGAGGGCCCCCAAAACCTTGTATTCACTAAATTTCAGTGTATCTGATGATTCTATGCCCTAATCAATCGATATCCATCGATACATCACGCAGAATATGTATACGAGATGTTCTTACAAATCGTTCGTTTCAGACAGTGAAACGGCCAAATATGATGTAAAACTATTTCTCTTGCCTTCAAACGCTTAAAAATGCTATCTCTAAGCGAAATACATGTGATTTGAGTGTTTTACAGTAACTTCCACGGAACTTTAGCAGTACCGGCGAGGGCACCACGGAGGGTTCCCAAAAGCTTGTATTCACTAAAATTCAGTGTATCTGATGATTCTATGCCCTAATCAATCGATTTCCATCGATACATCACGCAGAATATGTATCCGAGATGTTCTTACAAATCGTTCGTTTCAGACAGTGAAACGGTCAAATATGATGTAAAAACTGTTTCTCTCGCCTTCAAACGCTTAAAAATGCTATTTCTAAGCGAAATACATGTGATTTGAGTGTTTTACAGTAACTTCCACGGAACTTTAGCTGTACCGGCGAGGGCACCACGGAGGGCCCCCAAAAGCATGTATTCACTAAAATTCAGTGTATCTGATGTTTCCATGCCCAAATCAATCGATTTCTATCGATACATCAGGCAGAATATGTATCCGAGATGTTCTTACAAATCGTTCGTTTCAGACAGTGAAACGGCCAAAAATGCTATATCTAAGCGAAATACATGTGATTTGAGTGTTTTACAGTAACTTCCACAGAACTTTAGCTGTACCGGCGAGGACACCACTGAGGGCCCCCAAAAGCTTGTATTCACTAAATTTCAGTGTATCTGATGATTCTATGCCCTAATCAATCGATTTCCATCGATACATCACGCAGAATATGTATCCGAGATGTTCTTACAAATCGTTCGTTTCAGACAGTGAAACAGCCAAATATGATGTAAAAACTATTTCTCTCGCCTTCAAACGCTTAAAAATGCTATCTCTAAGCGAAATACATGTGATTTGAGTGTTTTACAGTAACTTCCACGGAACTTTAGCTGTACCGGCGAGGACACCACGGAGGGCCCCCAACACCTTGTATTCACTAAATTTCAGTGTATCTGATGATTCTATGCCCTAATCAATCGATTTCCATCGATACATCACGCAGAATATGTATCCGAGATGTTCTTACAAATCGTTCGTTTCAGACAGTGAAACGGCCAAATATGATGTAAAAACTGTTTCTCTCGCCTTCAAACGCTTAAAAATGCTATTTCTAAGCGAAATACATGTGATTTGAGTGTTTTACAGTAACTTCCACGGAACTTTAGCTGTACCGGCGAGGGCACCACGGAGGGCCCCCAAAAGCTTGTATTCACTAAAATTCAGTGTATCTGATTATTCCATGCCCAAATCAATCGATTTCTATCGATACATCACGCAGAATATGTATCCGAGATGTTCTTACAAATCGTTCGTTGCAGACAGTGAAACGGCCAAATATGATGTAAAAACTGTTTCTCTCGCCTTCAAACGCTTAAAAATGCTATTTCTAAGCGAAATACATGTGATTTGAGTGTTTTACAGTAACTTCCACGGAACTTTAGCTATACCGGCGAGGGCACCACGGAGGGCCCCCAAAAGCTTGTATTCACTAAAATTCAGTGTATCTGATGTTTCCATGCCCAAATCAATCGATTACTATCGATACATCAGGCAGAATATGTATCCGAGATGTTCTTACAAATCGTTCGTTTCAGACAGTGAAACGGCCAAATATGATGTAAAAACTGTTTCTCTCGCCTTCAAACGCTTAAAAATGCTATATCTAAGCGAAATACATGTGATTTGAGTGTTTTACAGTAACTTCCACAGAACTTTAGCTGTACCGGCGAGGACACCACTGAGGGCCCTCAAAAGCTTGTATTCACTAAATTTCAGTGTATGATGATTCTATGCCCTAATCAATCGATTTCCATCGATACATCACGCAGAATATGTATCCGAGATGTTCTTACAAATCGTTCGTTTCAGACAGTGAAACGGCCAAATATGATGTAAAAACTGTTTCTCTCGCCTTCAAACGCTTAAAAATGCTATTTCTAAGCGAAATACATGTGATTTGAGTGTTTTACAGTAACTTCCACGGAACTTTAGCTGTACCGGCGAGGGCACCACGGAGGGCCCCCAAAAGCATGTATTCACTAAAATTCAGTGTATCTGATGTTTCCATGCCCAAATCAATCGATTTCTATCGATACATCAGGCAGAATATGTATCCGAGATGTTCTTACAAATCGTTCGTTTCAGACAGTGAAACGGCCAAATATGATGTAAAAACCGTTTCTCTCGCCTTCAAACGCTTAAAAATGCTATATCTAAGCGAAATACATGTGATTTGAGTGTTTTACAGTAACTTCCACAGAACTTTAGCTGTACCGGCGAGGACACCACTGAGGGCCCCCAAAAGCTTGTATTCACTAAATTTCAGTGTATCTGATGATTCTATGCCCTAATCAATCGATTTCCATCGATACATCACGCAGAATATGTATCCGAGATGTTCTTACAAATCGTTCGTTTCAGACAGTGAAACAGCCAAATATGATGTAAAAACTATTTCTCTCGCCTTCAAACGCTTAAAAATGCTATCTCTAAGCGAAATACATGTGATTTGAGTGTTTTACAGTAACTTCCACGGAACTTTAGCTGTACCGGCGAGGACACCACGGAGGGCCCCCAACACCTTGTATTCACTAAATTTCAGTGTATCTGATGATTCTATGCCCTAATCAATCGATTTCCATCGATACATCACGCAGAATATGTATCCGAGATGTTCTTACAAATCGTTCGTTTCAGACAGTGAAACGGCCAAATATGATGTAAAAACTGTTTCTCTCACCTTCAAACGCTTAAAAATGCTATTTCTAAGCGAAATACATGTGATTTGAGTGTTTTACAGTAACTTCCACGGAACTTTAGCTGTACCGGCGAGGGCACCACGGAGGGCCCCCAAAAGCTTGTATTCACTAAAATTCAATGTATCTGATTATTCCATGCCCAAATCAATCGATTTCTATCGATACATCACGCAGAATATGTATCCGAGATGTTCTTACAAATCGTTCGTTTCAGACAGTGAAACGGCCAAATATGATGTAAAAACTGTTTCTCTCGCCTTTAAACGCTTAAAAATGCTATTTCTAAGCGAAATACATGTGATTTGAGTGTTTTACAGTAACTTCCACGGAACTTTAGCTGTACCGGCGAGGGCACCACTGAGGGCCCCCAAAACCTTGTATTCACTAAATTTCAGTGTATCTGATGATTCTATGCCCTAATCAATCGATTTCCATCGATACATCACGCAGAATATGTATACGAGATGTTCTTACAAATCGTTCGTTTCAGACAGTGAAACGGCCAAATATGATGTAAAACTATTTCTCTCGCCTTCAAACGCTTAAAAATGCTATCTCTAAGCGAAATACATGTGATTTGAGTGTTTTACAGTAACTTCCACGGACCTTTAGCAGTACCGGCGAGGGCACCACGGAGGGTTCCCAAAAGCTTGTATTCACTAAAATTCAGTGTATCTGATGATTCTATGCCCTAATCAATCGATTTCCATCGATACATCACGCAGAATATGTATCCGAGATGTTCTTACAAATCGTTCGTTTCAGACAGTGAAACGGCCAAATATGATGTAAAAACTGTTTCTCTCGCCTTCAAACGCTTAAAAATGCTATTTCTAAGCGAAATACATGTGATTTGAGTGTTTTACAGTAACTTCCACGGAACTTTAGCTGTACCGGCGAGGGCACCACGGAGGGCCCCCAAAAGCATGTATTCACTAAAATTCAGTGTATCTGATGTTTCCATGCCCAAATCAATCGATTTCTATCGATACATCAGGCAGAATATGTATCCGAGATGTTCTTACAAATCGTTCGTTTCAGACAGTGAAACGGCCAAATATGATGTAAAAACGGTTTCTCTCGCCTTCAAACGCTTAAAAATGCTATATCTAAGCGAAATACATGTGATTTGAGTGTTTTACAGTAACTTCCACAGAACTTTAGCTGTACCGGCGAGGACACCACTGAGGGCCCCCAAAAGCTTGTATTCACTATATTTCAGTGTATCTGATGATTCTATGCCCTAATCAATCGATTTCCATCGATACATCACGCAGAATATGTATCCGAGATGTTCTTACAAATCGTTCGTTTCAGACAGTGAAACAGCCAAATATGATGTAAAAACTATTTCTCTCGCCTTCAAACGCTTAAAAATGCTATCTCTAAGCGAAATACATGTGATTTGAGTGTTTTACAGTAACTTCCACGGAACTTTAGCTGTACCGGCGAGGACACCACGGAGGGCCCCCAACACCTTGTATTCACTAAATTTCAGTGTATCTGATGATTCTATGCCCTAATCAATCGATTTCCATCGATACATCACGCAGAATATGTATCCGAGATGTTCTTACAAATCGTTCGTTTCAGACAGTGAAACGGCCAAATATGATGTAAAAACTGTTTCTCTCGCCTTCAAACGCTTAAAAATGCTATTTCTAAGCGAAATACATGTGATTTGAGTGTTTTACAGTAACTTCCACGGAACTTTAGCTGTACCGGCGAGGGCACCACGGAGGGCCCCCAAAAGCTTGTATTCACTAAAATTCAGTGTATCTGATTATTCCATGCCCAAATCAATCGATTTCTATCGATACATCACGCAGAATATGTATCCGAGATGTTCTTACAAATCGTTCGTTTCAGACAGTGAAACGGCCAAATATGATGTAAAAACTGTTTCTCTCGCCTTTAAACGCTTAAAAATGCTATTTCTAAGCGAAATACATGTGATTTGAGTGTTTTACAGTAACTTCCACGGAACTTTAGCTGTACCGGCGAGGGCACCACTGAGGGCCCCCAAAACCTTGTATTCACTAAATTTCAGTGTATCTGATGATTCTATGCCCTAATCAATCGATTTCCATCGATACATCACGCAGAATATGTATACGAGATGTTCTTACAAATCGTTCGTTTCAGACAGTGAAACGGCCAAATATGATGTAAAGCTATTTCTCTCGCCTTCAAACGCTTAAAAATGCTATCTCTAAGCGAAATACATGTGATTTGAGTGTTTTTCAGTAACTTCCACGGAACTTTAGCAGTACCGGCGAGGGCACCACGGAGGGTTCCCAAAAACTTGTATTCACTAAAATTCAGTGTATCTGATGATTCTATGCCCTAATCAATCGATTTCCATCGATACATCACGCAGAATATGTATCCGAGATGTTCTTACAAATCGTTCGTTTCAGACAGTGAAACGGCCAAATATGATGTAAAAACTGTTTCTCTCGCCTTCAAACGCTTAAAAATGCTATTTCTAAGCGAAATACATGTGATTTGAGTGTTTTACAGTAACTTCCACGGAACTTTAGCTGTACCGGCGAGGGCACCACGGAGGGCCCCCAAAAGCTTGTATTCACTAAAATTCAGTGTATCTGATGTTTCCATGCCCAAATCAATCGATTACTATCGATACATCAGGCAGAATATGTATCCGAGATGTTCTTACAAATCGTTCGTTTCAGACAGTGAAACGGCCAAATATGATGTAAAAACTGTTTCTCTCGCCTTCAAACGCTTAAAAATGCTATATCTAAGCGAAATACATGTGATTTGAGTGTTTTACAGTAACTTCCACAGAACTTTAGCTGTACCGGCGAGGACACCACTGAGGGCCCCCAAAAGCTTGTATTCACTAAATTTCAGTGTATCTGATGATTCTATGCCCTAATCAATCGATTTCCATCGATACATCACGCAGAATATGTATCCGAGATGTTCTTACAAATCGTTCGTTTCAGACAGTGAAACGGCCAAATATGATGTAAAAACTATTTCTCTCGCCTTCAAACGCTTAAATATGCTATCTCTAAGCGAAATACATGTGATTTGAGTGTTTTACAGTAACTTCCACGGAACTTTAGCTGTACCGGCGAGGACACCACGGAGGGCCCCCAAAACCTTGTATTCACTAAATTTCAGTGTATCTGATGATTCTATGCCCTAATCAATCGATTTCCATCGATACATCACGCAGAATATGTATCCGAGATGTTCTTACAAATCGTTCGTTTCAGACAGTGAAACGGCCAAATATGATGTAAAAAACTGTTTCTCTCGCCTTCAAACGCTTAAAAATGCTATTTCTAAGCGAAATACATGTGATTTGAGTGTTTTACAGTAACTTCCACGGAACTTTAGCTGTACCGGCGAGGGCACCACGGAGGGCCCCCAAAAGCTTGTATTCACTAAAATTCAGTGTATCTGATTATTCCATGCCCAAATCAATCGATTTCTATCGATACATCACGCAGAATATGTATCCGAGATGTTCTTACAAATCGTTCGTTTCAGACAGTGAAACGGCCAAATATGATGTAAAAACTGTTTCTCTCGCCTTCAAACGCTTAAAAATGCTATTTCTAAGCGAAATACATGTGATTTGAGTGTTTTACAGTAACTTCCACGGAACTTTAGCTGTACCGGCGAGGGCACCACGGAGGGCCCCCAAAACCTTGTATTCACTAAATTTCAGTGTATCTGATGATTCTATGCCCTAGTCAATCGATTTCCATCGATACATCACGCAGAATATGTATCCGAGATGTTCTTACAAATCGTTCGTTTCAGACAGTGAAACGGCCAAATATGATGTAAAAACTGTTTCTCTCGCCTTCAAACGCTTAAAAATGCTATTTCTAAGCGAAATACATGTGATTTGAGTGTTTTACAGTAACTTCCACAGAACTTTAGCTGTACCGACGAGGGCACCACTGAGGGCCCCCAAAACCTTGTATTCACTAAATTTCAGTGTATCTGATGATTCTATGCCCTAATCAATCGATTTCCATCGATACATCACGCAGAATATGTATCCGAGATGTTCTTACAAATCGTTCGTTTCAGACAGTGAAACGGCCAAATATGATGTAAAAACTGTTTCTCTCGCCTTCAAACGCTTAAAAATGCTATTTCTAAGCGAAATACATGTGATTTGAGTGTTTTACAGTAACTTCCACGGAACTTTAGCTGTACCGGCGAGGGCACCACGGAGGGCCCCCAAAAGCTTTTATTCACTAAAATTCAGTGTATTTGATGATTCCATGCCCAAATCAATCGATTTCCATCGATACATCACGCAGAATATGTATCCGAGATGTTCTTACAAATCGTTCGTTTCAGACAGTGAAACGGCCAAATATGATTTAAAAACTGTTTCTCTCGCCTTCAAACGCTTAAAAATGCTATTTCTAAGCGAAATACATGTCATTTGAGTGTTTTACAGTAACTTCCACGGTACTTTAGCTGTACCGGCGAGGGCACCACGGAGGGCCCCCAAAACCTTGTATTCACTAAAATGCAGTGTATCTGATGATTCTATGCCCTAATCAATCGATTTCTATCGATACATCACGCAGAATATGTATCCGAGATGTTCTTACAAATCGTTCGTTTCAGACAGTGAAACGGCCAAATATGATGTAAAAACTGTGTCTCTCGCCTTCAAACGCTTAAAAATGCTATTTCTAAGCGAAATACATGTGATTTGAGTGTTTTACAGTAACTTCCACGGAACTTTAGCTGTACCGGCGAGGGCACCACGGAGGGCCCCCAAAACCTTGTATTCACTAAAATTCAGTGTATCTGATGATTCTATGCCCTAATCAATCGATTTCTATCGATAAATCACGCAGAATATGTATCCGAGATGTTCTTACAAATCGTTCGTTTCAGACAGTGAAACGGCCAAATATGATGTAAAAACTGTTTCTCTCGCCTTCAAACGCTTAAAAATGCTATTTCTAAGCGAAATACATGTGATTTGAGTGTTTTACAGTAACTTCCACGGAACTTTAGCTGTACCGGCGATGGCACCACGGAGGGTTCCCAAAAGCTTGTATTCACTAAAATTCAGTGTATCTGATGTTTCCATGCCCAAATAAATCGATTTCCATCGATACATCAGGCAGAATATGTATCCGAGATGTTCTTACAAATCGTTCGTTTCAGACAGTGAAACGGCCAAATATGCTGTAAAAACTGTTTCTCTCGCCTTCAAACGCTTAAAAATGCTATATTTAAGCGAAATACATGTGATTTGAGTGTTTTACAGTAACTTCCACGGAACTTTCGCTGTACCGGCGAGGGCACCACGTAGGGCCCCCAAAAGCTTGTATTCACTAAAATTCAGTGTATCTGATGTTTCCATGCCCAAATCAATCGATTTCCATCGATACATCAGGCAGAATATGTATCCGAGATGTTCTTACAAATCGTTCGTTTCAGACAGTGAAACGGCCAAATATGATGTAAAAACTGTTTATCTCGCCTTTAAACGCTTAAAAATGCTATATCTAAGCGAAATACATGTGATTTGAGTGTTTTACAGTAACTTCCACAGAACTTTAGCTGTACCGGCGAGGGCACCACTGAGGGCCCCCAAAACCTAGTATTCGCTAAATTTCAGTGTATCTAATGATTCTATGCCCTAATCAATCGATTTCCATCGATACATCACGCAGAATATGTATCCGAGATGTTCTTACAAATCGTTCGTTTCAGACAGTGAAACGGCCAAATATGATGTAAAAACTGTTTCTCTCGCCTTCAAACGCTTAAAAATGCTATTTCTAAGCGAAATATATGTGCTTTGAGTGTTTTACAGTAACTTCCACGGAACTTTAGCTGTACAAGCGAGGGCTCCACGGAGGGCCCCCAAAAGCTTGTATTCACTAAAATTCAGTGTATCTGATGTTTCCATGCCCAAATCAATCGATTTCCATCGATACATCACGCAGAATATGTATCCGAGA
Organism: Harpalus rufipes; assembly: GCA_951394225.1. Taxonomy (NCBI): domain Eukaryota; kingdom Metazoa; phylum Arthropoda; class Insecta; order Coleoptera; family Carabidae; genus Harpalus; species Harpalus rufipes. The sequence goes on from OX596276.1 coordinate 35,521,046, forward strand.
TGTTCTTACAAATCGTTCGTTTCAGACAGTGAAACGGCCAAATATGATGTAAAAACTGTTTCTCTCGCCTTCAAACGCTTAAAAATGCTATATCTAAGCGAAATACATGTGATTTGAGTGTTTTACAGTAACTTCCACGGAACTTTAGCTGTACCGGCGAGGGCACCACGGAGGGCCCCCAAAAGCTTGTATTCACTAAAATTCAGTGTATCTGATGTTTCCATGCCCAAATCAATCGATTTCCATCGATACATCAGGCAGAATATGTATCCGAGATGTTCATACAAATCGTTCGTTTCAGACAGTGAAACGGCCAAATATGATGTAAAAACTGTTTCTCTCGCCTTCAAACGCTTAAAAATGCTATTTCTAAGCGAAATACATGTGATTTGAGTGTTTTACAGTAACTACCACGGAACTTTAGCTGTACCGGCGAGGGCACCACGGAGGGCCCCTTAAAGCTTGTATTCACTAAAATTCAGTGTATCTGATGATTCCATGCCCAAATAAATCGATTTCCATCGATACATCACGCAGAATATGTATCCGAGATGTTCTTACAAATCGTTCGTTTCAGACAGTGAAACGGCCAAATATGATGTAAAAACTGTTTCTCTCGCCTTCAAACGCTTAAAAATGCTATTTCTAAGCGAAATACATGTCATTTGAGTGTTTTACAGTAACTTCCACGGAACTTTAGCTGTACCGGCGAGGGCACCACGGAGGGCCCCCAAAACCTTGTATTCACTAAAATTCAGTGTATCTGATGATTCTATGCCCTAATCAGTCGATTTCCATCGATACATCACGCAGAATATGTATCCGAGATGTTCTTACAAATCGTTCGTTTCAGACAGTGAAACGGCTAAATATGATGTAAAAACTGTTTCTCTCGCCTTCAAACGCTTAAAAATGCTATTTCTAAGCGAAATACATGTGATTTGAGTGTTTTACAGTAACTTCCACGGAACTTTAGCTGTACCGGCGACGGCACCACGGAGGGCCTTCAAAACCTTGTATTCACTAAAATTCAGTGTATCTGATGATTCTATGCCCTAATCAATCGATTTCCATCGATACATCACGCAGAATATGTATCCGAGATGTTCTTACAAATCGTTCGTTTCAGACAGTGAAACGGCCAAATATGATGTAAAAACTATTTCTCTCGCCTTCAAACGCTTAAAAATGCTATCTCTAAGCGAAATACATGTGATTTGAGTGTTTTACAGTAACTTCCACGGAACTTTAGCAGTACCGGCGAGGGCACCACGGAGGGTTCCCAAAAGCTTGTATTCACTAAAATTCAGTGTATCTGATGATTCCATGCCCAAATCAATCGATTTCCATCGATACATCACGCAGAATATGTATCCGAGATGTTCTTACAAATCGTTCGTTTCAGACAGTGAAACGGCCAAATATGATGTAAAAACTTTTTCTCTCGCCTTCAAACGCTTAAAAATTCTATTTCTAAGCGAAATACATGTGATTTGAGTGTTTTACAGTAACTTCCACGGAACTTTAGCTGTACCGGCGAGGGCACCACGGAGGGCCCCCAAAACCTTGTATTCACTAAAATTCAGTGTATCTGATGATTCTATGCCCTAATCAATCGACTTCCATCGATACATCACGCAGAATATGTATCCGAGATGTTCTTACAAATCGTTCGTTTCAGACAGTGAAACGGCCAAATATGATGTAAAAACTTTTTCTCTCGCCTTCTAACGCTTAAAAATGCTATTTCTAAGCGAAATACATGTGATTTGAGTGTTTTACAGTAACTTCCACGGAACTTTAGCTGTACCGGCGAGGGCACCACGGAGGGCCCCCAAAAGCTTGTATTCACTAAAATTCAGTGTATCTGATGATTCCATGCCGACATCAATCGATTTCCATCGATACATCACGCAGAATATGTATCCGAGATGTTCTTACAAATCGTTCGTTTCAGACAGTGAAACGGCCAAATATGATGTAAAAACTGTTTCTCTCGCCTTCAAACGCTTAAAAATGCTATTTCTAAGCGAAATACATGTGATTTGAGTGTTTTACAGTAACTTCCACGGAACTTTAGCTGTACCGGCGAGGGCACCACGGAGGGCCCCCAAAACCTTGTATTCACTAAAATTCAGTGTATCTGATGATTCTATGCCCTAATCAATCGATTTCCATCGATACATCACGCAGAATATGTATCCGAGATGTTCTTACAAATCGTTCGTTTCAGACAGTGAAACGGCTAAATATGATGTAAAAACTGTTTCTCTCGCCTTCAAACGCTTAAAAATGCTATTTCTAAGCGAAATACATGTGATTTGAGTGTTTTACAGTAACTTCCACAGAACTTTAGCTGTACCGACGAGGGCACCACTGAGGGCCCCCAAAACCTTGTATTCACTAAATTTCAGTGTATCTGATGATTCTATGCCCTAATCAATCGATTTCCATCGATACATCACGCAGAATATGTATCCGAGATGTTCTTACAAATCGTTCGTTTCAGACAGTGAAACGGCCAAATATGATGTAAAAACTGTTTCTCTCGCCTTCAAACGCTTAAAAATGCTATTTCTAAGCGAAATACATGTGATTTGAGTGTTTTACAGTAACTTCCACGGAACTTTAGCTGTACCGGCGAGGGCACCACGGAGGGCCCCCAAAAGCTTTTATTCACTAAAATTCAGTGTATCTGATGATTCCATGCCCAAATCAATCGATTTCCATCGATACATCACGCAGAATATGTATCCGAGATGTTCTTACAAATCGTTCGTTTCAGACAGTGAAACGGCCAAATATGATTTAAAAACTGTTTCTCTCGCCTTCAAACGCTTAAAAATGCTATTTCTAGGCGAAATACATGTCATTTGAGTGTTTTACAGTAACTTCCACGGAACTTTAGCTGTACCGGCGAGGGCAACACGGAGGGCCCCCAAAACCTTGCATTCACTAAAATGCAGTGTATCTGATGATTCTATGCCCTAATCAATCGATTTCTATCGATACATCACGCAGAATATGTATTCGAGATGTTCTTACAAATCGTTCGTTTCAGACAGTGAAACGGCCAAATATGATGTAAAAACTGTTTTCTCTCGCCTTCAAACGCTTAAAAATGCTATTTCTAAGCGAAATACATGTGATTTGAGTGTTTTACAGTAACTTACACGGAACTTTAGCTGTACCGGCGAGGGCACCACGGAGGGCCCCCAAAAGCTTGTATTCACTAAAATTCAGTGTATCTGATGTTTCCATGCCCAAATAAATCGATTTCCATCGATACATCAGGCAGAATATGTATCCGAGATGTTCTTACAAATCGTTCGTTTCAGACAGTGAAACGGCCAAATATGCTGTAAAAACTGTTTCTCTCGCCTTCAAACGCTTAAAAATGCTATATCTAAGCGAAATACATGTGATTTGAGTGTTTTACAGTAACTTCCACGGAACTTTCGCTGTACCGGCGAGGGCACCACGTAGGGCCCCCAAAAGCTTGTATTCACTAAAATTCAGTGTATCTGATGTTTCCATGCCCAAATCAATCGATTTCCATCGATACATCAGGCAGAATATGTATCCGAGATGTTCTTACAAATCGTTCGTTTCAGACAGTGAAACGGCCAAATATGATGTAAAAACTGTTTCTCTCGCCTTTAAACGCTTAAAAATGCTATATCTAAGCGAAATACATGTGATTTGAGTGTTTTACAGTAACTTCCACAGAACTTTAGCTGTACCGGCGAGGGCACCACTGAGGGCCCCCAAAACCTTGTATTCGCTAAATTTCAGTGTATCTAATGATTCTATGCCCTAATCAATCGATTTCCATCGATACATCACGCAGAATATGTATCCGAGATGTTCTTACAAATCGTTCGTTTCAGACAGTGAAACGGCCAAATATGATGTAAAAACTGTTTCTCTCGCCTTCAAACGCTTAAAAATGCTATTTCTAAGCGAAATATATGTGCTTTGAGTGTTTTACAGTAACTTCCACGGAACTTTAGCTGTACCGGCGAGGGCACCACGGAGGGCCCCCAAAAGCTAGTATTCACTAAAATTCAGTGTATCTGATGTTTCCATGCCCAAATCAATCGATTTCCATCGATACATCACGCAGAATATGTATCCGAGATGTTCATACAAATCGTTCGTTTCAGACAGTGAAACGGCCAAATATGATGTAAAAACTGTTTCTCTCGCCTTCAAACGCTTAAAAATGCTATTTCTAAGCGAAATACATGTGATTTGAGTGTTTTACAGTAACTTCCACGGAACTTTAGCTGTACCGGCGAGGGCACCACGGAGGGCCCCTTAAAGCTTGTATTCACTAAAATTCAGTGTATCTGATGATTCCATGCCCAAATAAATCGATTTCCATCGATACATCACGCAGAATATGTATCCGAGATGTTCTTACAAATCGTTCGTTTCAGACAGTGAAACGGCCAAATATGATGTAAAAACTGTTTCTCTCGCCTTCAAACGCTTAAAAATGCTATTTCTAAGCGAAATACATGTCATTTGAGTGTTTTACAGTAACTTCCACGGAACTTTAGCTGTACCGGCGAGGGCACCACGGAAGGCCCCCAAAACCTTGTATTCACTAAAATTCAGTGTATCTGATGATTCTATGCCCTAATCAGTCGATTTCCATCGATACATCACGCAGAATATGTATCCGAGATGTTCTTACAAATCGTTTGTTTCAGACAGTGAAACGGCTAAATATGATGTAAAAACTGTTTCTCTCGCCTTCAAACGCTTAAAAATGCTATTTCTAAGCGAAATACATGTGATTTGAGTGTTTTACAGTAACTTCCACGGAACTTTAGCTGTACCGGCGACGGCACCACGGAGGGCCCCCAAAACCTTGTATTCACTAAATTTCAGTGTATCTGATGATTCTATGCCCTAATCAATCGATTTCCATCGATACATCACGCAGAATATGTATCCGAGATGTTCTTACAAATCGTTCGTTTCAGACAGTGAAACGGCCAAATATGATGTAAAAACTGTTTCTCTCGCCTTCAAACGCTTAAAAATGCTATTTCTAAGCGAAATACATGTGATTTGAGTGTTTTACAGTAACTTCCACGGAACTTTAGCTGTACCGGCGAGGGCACCACGGAGGGCCCCCAAAAGCTTGTATTCACTAAAATTCAGTGTATCTGATGATTCCATGCCCAAATCAATCGATTTCCATCGATACATCACGCAGAATATGTATCCGAGATGTTCTTACAAATCGTTCGTTTCAGACAGTGAAACGGCCAAATATGATGTAAAAACTGTTTCTCTCGCCTTCAAACGCTTAAAAATGCTATTTCTAAGCGAAATACATGTGATTTGAGTGTTTTACAGTAACTTCCACGGAACTTTAGCTGTACCGGCGAGGGCACCACGGAGGGCCCCCAAAACCTTGTATTCACTAAAATTCAGTGTATCTGATGATTCTATGCCCTAATCAATCGACTTCCATCGATACATCACGCAGAATATGTATCCGAGATGTTCTTACAAATCGTTCGCTTCAGACAGTGAAACGGCCAAATATGATGTAAAAACTTTTTCTCTCGCCTTCTAACGCTTAAAAATGCTATTTCTAAGCGAAATACATGTGATTTGAGTGTTTTACAGTAACTTCCACGGAACTTTAGCTGTACCGGCGAGGGCACCACGGAGGGCCCCCAAAAGCTTGTATTCACTAAAATTCAGTGTATCTGATGATTCCATGCCGACATCAATCGATTTCCATCGATACATCACGCAGAATATGTATCCGAGATGTTCTTACAAATCGTTCGTTTCAGACAGTGAAACGGCCAAATATGATGTAAAAACTGTTTCTCTCGCCTTCAAACGCTTAAAATTGCTATTTCTAAGCGAAATACATGTGATTTGAGTGTTTTACAGTAACTTCCACGGAACTTTAGCTGTACCGGCGAGGGCACCACGGAGGGCCCCCAAAACCTTGTATTCACTAAAATTCAGTGTATCTGATGATTCTATGCCCTAATCAATCGATTTCCATCGATACATCACGCAGAATATGTATCCGAGATGTTCTTACAAATCGTTCGTTTCAGACAGTGAAACGGCTAAATATGATGTAAAAACTGTTTCTCTCGCCTTCAAACGCTTAAAAATGCTATTTCTAAGCGAAATACATGTGATTTGAGTGTTTTACAGTAACTTCCACAGAACATTAGCTGTACCGGCGAGGGCACCACTGAGGCCCCCCAAAACCTTGTATTCACTAAATTTCAGTGTATCTGATGATTCTATGCCCTAATCAATCGATTTCCATCGATACATCACGCAGAATATGTATCCGAGATGTTCTTACAAATCGTTCGTTTCAGACAGTGAAACGGCCAAATATGATGTAAAAACTGTTTCTCTCGCCTTCAAACGCTTAAAAATGCTATTTCTAAGCGAAATACATGTGATTTGAGTGTTTTACAGTAACTTCCACGGAACTTTAGCTGTACCGGCGAGGGCACCACTGAGGGCCCCCAAAACCTTGTATTCACTAAATTTCAGTGTATCTGATGATTCTATGCCCTAATCAATCGATATCCATCGATACATCACGCAGAATATGTATCCGAGATGTTCTTACAAATCGTTCGTTTCAGACAGTGAAACGGCCAAATATGATGTAAAAACTGTTTCTCTCGCCTTCAAACGCTTAAAAATGCTATATCTAAGCGAAATACATGTGATTTGAGTGTTTTACAGTAACTTCCACAGAACTTTAGCTGTACCGGCGAGGACACCACTGAGGGCCCCCAAAAGCTTGTATTCACTAAATTTCAGTGTATCTGATGATTCTATGCCCTAATCAATCGATTTCCATCGATACATCACGCAGAATATGTATCCGAGATGTTCTTACAAATCGTTCGTTTCAGACAGTGAAACGGCCAAATATGATGTAAAAACTGTTTCTCTCGCCTTCAAACGCTTAAAAATGCTATTTCTAAGCGAAATACATGTGATTTGAGTGTTTTACAGTAACTACCACGGAACTTTATCTGTACCGGCGAGGGCACCACGGAGGGCCCCCAAAAGCATGTATTCACTAAAATTCAGTGTATCTGATGTTTCCATGCCCAAATCAATCGATTTCTATCGATACATCAGGCAGAATATGTATCCGAGATGTTCTTACAAATCGTTCGTTTCAGACAGTGAAACGGCCAAATATGATGTAAAAACTGTTTCTCTCGCCTTCAAACGCTTAAAAATGCTATATCTAAGCGAAATACATGTGATTTGAGTGTTTTACAGTAACTTCCACAGAACTTTAGCTGTACCGGCGAGGACACCACTGAGGGCCCCCAAAAGCTTGTATTCACTAAATTTCAGTGTATCTGATGATTCTATGCCCTAATCAATCGATTTCCATCGATACATCACGCAGAATATGTATCCGAGATGTTCTTACAAATCGTTCGTTTCAGACAGTGAAACAGCCAAATATGATGTAAAAACTATTTCTCTCGCCTTCAAACGCTTAAAAATGCTATCTCTAAGCGAAATACATGTGATTTGAGTGTTTTACAGTAACTTCCACGGAACTTTAGCTGTACCGGCGAGGACACCACGGAGGGCCCCCAAAACCTTGTATTCACTAAATTTCAGTGTATCTGATGATTCTATGCCCTAATCAATCGATTTCCATCGATACATCACGCAGAATATGTATCCGAGATGTTCTTACAAATCGTTCGTTTCAGACAGTGAAACGGCCAAATATGATGTAAAAACTGTTTCTCTCGCCTTCAAACGCTTAAAAATGCTATTTCTAAGCGAAATACATGTGATTTGAGTGTTTTACAGTAACTTCCACGGAACTTTAGCTGTACCGGCGAGGGCACCACGGAGGGCCCCCAAAAGCTTGTATTCACTAAAATTCAGTGTATCTGATTATTCCATGCCCAAATCAATCGATTTCTATCGATACATCACGCAGAATATGTATCCGAGATGTTCTTACAAATCGTTCGTTTCAGACAGTGAAACGGCCAAATATGATGTAAAAACTGTTTCTCTCGCCTTCAAACGCTTAAAAATGCTATTTCTAAGCGAAATACATGTGATTTGAGTGTTTTACAGTAACTTCCACGGAACTTTAGCTGTACCGGCGAGGGCACCACTGAGGGCCCCCAAAACATTGTATTCACTAAATTTCAGTGTATCTGATGATTCTATGCCCTAATCAATCGATTTCCATCGATACATCACGCAGAATATGTATACGAGATGTTCTTACAAATCGTTCGTTTCAGACAGTGAAACGGCCAAATATGATGTAAAACTATTTCTCTCGCCTTCAAACGCTTAAAAATGCTATCTCTAAGCGAAATACATGTGATTTGAGTGTTTTACAGTAACTTCCACGGAACTTTAGCAGTATCGGCGAGGGCACCACGGAGGGTTCCCAAAAGCTTGTATTCACTAAAATTCAGTGTATCTGATGATTCTATGCCCTAATCAATCGATTTCCATCGATACATCACGCAGAATATGTATCCGAGATGTTCTTACAAATCGTTCGTTTCAGACAGTGAAACGGCAAAATATGATGTAAAAACTGTTTCTCTCGCCTTCAAACGCTTAAAAATGCTATTTCTAAGCGAAATACATGTGATTTGAATGTTTTACAGTAACTTCCACGGAACTTTAGCTGTACCGGCGAGGGCACCACGGAGGGCCCCCAAAAGCTTGTATTCACTAAAATTCAGTGTATCTGATGTTTCCATGCCCAAATCAATCGATTACTATCGATACATCAGGCAGAATATGTATCCGAGATGTTCTTACAAATCGTTCGTTTCAGACAGTGAAACGGCCAAATATGATGTAAAAACTGTTTCTCTCGCCTTCAAACGCTTAAAAATGCTATATCTAAGCGAAATACATGTGATTTGAGTGTTTTACAGTAACTTCCACAGAACTTTAGCTGTACCGGCGAGGACACCACTGAGGGCCCCCAAAAGCTTGTATTCACTAAATTTCAGTGTATCTGATGATTCTATGCCCTAATCAATCGATTTCCATCGATACATCACGCAGAATATGTATCCGAGATGTTCTTACAAATCGTTCGTTTCAGACAGTGAAACGGCCAAATATGATGTAAAAACTATTTCTCTCGCCTTCAAACGCTTAAAAATGCTATCTCTAAGCGAAATACATGTGATTTGAGTGTTTTACAGTAACTTCCACGGAACTTTAGCTGTACCGGCGAGGACACCACGGAGGGCCCCCAAAACCTTGTATTCACTAAATTTCAGTGTATCTGATGATTCTATGCCCTAATCAATCGATTTCCATCGATACATCACGCAGAATATGTATCCGAGATGTTCTTACAAATCGTTCGTTTCAGACAGTGAAACGGCCAAATATGATGTAAAAACTGTTTCTCTCGCCTTCAAACGCTTAAAAATGCTATTTCTAAGCGAAATACATGTGATTTGAGTGTTTTACAGTAACTTCCACGGAACTTTAGCTGTACCGGCGAGGGCACCACGGAGGGCCCCCAAAAGCTTGTATTCACTAAAATTCAGTGTATCTGATTATTCCATGCCCAAATCAATCAATTTCTATCGATACATCACGCAGAATATGTATCCGAGATGTTCTTACAAATCGTTCGTTTCAGACAGTGAAACGGCCAAATACGATGTAAAAACTGTTTCTCTCGCCTTCAAACGCTTAAAAATGCTATTTCTAAGCGAAATACATGTGATTTGAGTGTTTTACAGTAACTTCCACGGAACTTTAGCTGTACCGGCGAGGGCACCACGGAGGGCCCCCAAAACCTTGTATTCACTAAAAATTCAGTGTATCTGATGATTCTATGCCCTAGTCAATCGATTTCCATCGATACATCACGCAGAATATGTATCCGAGATGTTCTTACAAATCGTTCGTTTCAGACAGTGAAACGGCCAAATATGATGTAAAAACTGTTTCTCTCGCCTTCAAACGCTTAAAAATGCTATATCTAAGCGAAATACATGTGATTTGAGTGTTTTACAGTAACTTCCACAGAACTTTAGCTGTACCGACGAGGGCACCACAGAGGGCCCCCAAAACCTTGTATTCACTAAATTTCAGTGTATCTGATGATTCTATGCCCTAATCAATCGATTTCCATCGATACATCACGCAGAATATGTATCCGAGATGTTCTTACAAATCGTTCGTTTCAGACAGTGAAACGGCCAAATATGATGTAAAAACTGTTTCTCTCGCCTTCAAACGCTTAAAAATGCTATTTCTAAGCGAAATACATGTGATTTGAGTGTTTTACAGTAACTTCCACGGAACTTTAGCTGTACCAGCGAGGGCACCACGGAGGGCCCCCAAAAGCTTTTATTCACTAAAATTCAGTGTATCTGATGATTCCATGCCCAAATCAATCGATTTCCATCGATACATCACGCAGAATATGTATCCGAGATGTTCTTACAAATCGTTCGTTTCAGACAGTGAAACGGCCAAATATGATTTAAAAACTGTTTCTCTCGCCTTCAAACGCTTAAAAATGCTATATCTAAGCGAAATACATGTCATTTGAGTGTTTTACAGTAACTTCCACGGAACTTTAGCTGTACCGGCGAGGGCACCACGGAGGGCCCCCAAAACCTTGTATTCACTAAAATGCAGTGTATCTGATGATTCTATGCCCTAATCAATCGATTTCTATCGATACATCACGCAGAATATGTATCCGAGATGTTCTTACAATTCGTTCGTTTCAGACAGTGAAACGGCCAAATATGATGTAAAAACTGTTTCTCTCGCCTTCAAACGCTTAAAAATGCTATTTCTAAGCGAAATACATGTGATTTGAGTGTTTTACAGTAACTTCCACGGAACTTTAGCTGTACCGGCGAGGGCACCACGGAGGGCCCCCAAAACCTTGTATTCACTAAAATTCAGTGTATCTGATGATTCTATGCCCTAATCAATCGATTTCTATCGATACATCACGCAGAATATGTATCCGAGATGTTCTTACAAATCGTTCGTTTCAGACAGTGAAACGGCCAAATATATGTAAAAACTGTTTCTCTCGCCTTCAAACGCTTAAAAATGCTATTTCTAAGCGAAATACATGTGATTTGAGTGTTTTACAGTAACTTCCACGGAACTTTAGCTGTACCGGCGAGGGCACCACGGAGGGCCCCCAAAAGCTTGTATTCACTAAAATTCAGTGTATCTGATGATTCCATGCCCAAATCAATCGATTTCCATCGATACATCACGCAGAATATGTATCCGAGATGTTCTTACAAATCGTTCGTTTCAGAGAGTGAAACGGCCAAATATGATGTAAAAACTGTTCCTCTCGCTTTCAAACGCTTAAAAATGCTATTTCTAAGCGAAATACATGTCATTTGAGTGTTTTACAGTAACTTTCACGGAACTTTAGCTGTACCGGCGAGAGCACCACGGAGGGCCCCCAAAACCTTGTATTCACTAAAATTCAGTGTATCTGATGATTCTATGCCCTAATCAATCGATTTCCATCGATACATCACGCAGAATATGTATCCGAGATGTTCTTACAAATCGTTCGTTTCAGACAGTGAAACGGCTAAATATGATGTAAAAACTGTTTCTCTTGCCTTCAAACGCTTAAAAATGCTATTTCTAAGCGAAATACATGTGATTTGAGTGTTTTACAGTAACTTCCACGGAACTTTAGCTGTACCGGCGAGGGCACCACGGAGGGCCCCCAAAACCTTGTATTCACTAAAATTCAGTGTATCTGATGATTCTATGCCCTAATCAATCGATTTCTATCGATACATCACGCAGAATATGTATCCTAGATGTTCTTACAAATCGTTCGTTTCAGACAGTGAAACTGCCAAATATGATGTAAAAACTGTTTCTCTCGCCTTCAAACGCTTAAAAATGCTATTTCTAAGCGAAATACATGTGATTTGAGTGTTTTACAGTAACTTCCACGGAACTTTAGCTGTACCGGCGAGGGCACCACATAGGGCCCCCAAAAGCTTGTATTCACTAAAATTCAGTGTATCTGATGTTTCCATGCCCAAATCAATCGATTTTCATCGATACATCAGGCAGAATATGTATCCGAGATGTTCTTACAAATCGTTCGTTTCAGACAGTGAAACGGCCAAATATGATGTAAAAACTGTTTCTCTCGCCTTCAAACGCTTAAAAATGCTAGTTCTAAGCGAAATACATGTGATTTGAGTGTTTTACAGTAACTTCCACGGAACTTTAGCTGTACCGGCGAGGGCACCACGGAGGGCCCCCAAAAGCTTGTATTCACTAAAATTCAGTGTACCAGATGATTCCATGCCCAAATCAATCGATTTCCATCGATACATCACGCAGAATATGTATCCGAGATGTTCTTACAAATCGTTCGTTTCAGACAGTGAAACGGCCAAATATGATGTAAAAACTCTTTTTCTCGCCTTCAAACGCTTAAAAATGCTATTTCTAAGCGAAATACATGTGATTTGAGTGTTTTACAGTAACTTCCACGGAACTTTAGCTGTACCGGCGAGGGCACCACGGAGGGCCCCCAAAAGCTTGTATTCACTAAAATTCAGTGTATCTGATGATTCCATGCCCAAATCAATCGATTTCCATCGATACATCACGCAGAATATGTATCCGAGATGTTCTTACAAATCGTTCGTTTCAGACAGTGAAACGGCCAAATATATGTAAAAACTGTTTCTCTCGCCTTCAAACGCTTAAAAATGCTATTTCTAAGCGAAATACATGTGATTTGAGTGTTTTACAGTAACTTCCACGGAACTTTAGCTGTACCGGCGAGGGCACCACGGAGGGCCCCCAAAAGCTTGTATTCACTAAAATTCAGTGTATCTGATGATTCCATGCCCAAATCAATCGATTTCTATCGATACAATACGCAGAATATGTATCCGAGATGTTCTTACAAATCGTTCGTTTCAGACAGTGAAACGGCCAAATATTATGTAAAAACTGTTTCTCTCGCCTTCAAACGCTTAAAAATGCTATTTCTAAGCGAAATACATGTGATTTGAGTGTTTTACAGTAACTTCCACGGAACTTTAGCTGTACCGGCGAGGGCACCACGGAGGGCCCCCAAAACCTTGTATTCACTAAAAATTCAGTGTATCTGATGATTCTATGCCCTAATCAATCGATTTCCATCGATACATCAGGCAGAATATGTATCCGAGATGTTCTTACAAATCGTTCGTTTCAGACATTGAAACGGCCAAATATGATGTAAAAACTGTTTCTCTCGCCTTCAAACGCTTAAAAATGCTATATCTAAGCGAAATACATGTGATTTGAGTGTTTTACAGTAACTTCCACAGAACTTTAGCTGTACCGACGAGGGCACCACTGAGGGCCCCCAAAACCTTGTATTCACTAAATTTCAGTGTATCTGATGATTCTATGCCCTAATCAATCGATTTCCATCGATACATCACGCAGAATATGTATCCGAGATGTTCTTACAAATCGTTCGTTTCAGACAGTGAAACGGCCAAATATGATGTAAAAAATGTTTCTCTCGCCTTCAAACGCTTAAAAATGCTATTTCTAAGCGAAATACATGTGATTTGAGTGTTTTACAGTAACTTCCACGGAACTTTAGCTGTACCGGCGAGGGCACCACGGAGGGCCCCCAAAAGCTTTTATTCACTAAAATTCAGTGTATCTGATGACTCCATGCCCAAATCAATCGATTTCCATCGATACATCACGCAGAATATGTATCCGAGATGTTCTTACAAATCGTTCGTTTCAGACAGTGAAACGGCCAAATAAGATTTAAAAACTGTTTCTCTCGCCTTCAAACGCTTAAAAATGCTATTTCTAAGCGAAATACATGTGATTTGAGTGTTATACAGTAACTTCTACGGAACTTTAGCTGTACCGGCGAGGGCACCACGGAGGGCCCCCAAAACCTTGTATTCACTAAAATGCAGTGTATCTGATGATTCTATGCCCTAATCAATCGATTTCTATCGATACATCACGCAGAATATATATCCGAGATGTTCTTACAAATCGTTCGTTTCAGACAGTGAAACGGCCAAATATGATGTAAAAACTGTTTCTCTCGCCTTCAAACGCTTAAAAATGCTATTTCTAAGCGAAATACATGTCATTTGAGTGTTTTACAGTAACTTCCACGGAACTTTAGCTGTACCGGCGAGGGCACCACGGAGGGCCCCCAAAAGCTTGTATTCACTAAAATTCAGTGTATCTGATGATTCCATGCAAAAATCAATCGATTTCTATCGATACATCACGCAGAATATGTATCCGAGTTGTTCTTACAAATCGTTCGTTTCAGACAGTGAAACGGCCAAATATGATGTAAAAACTGTTTCTCTCGCCTTCAAACGCTTAAAAATGCTATTTCTAAGCGAAATACATGTGATTTGAGTGTTTTACAGTAACTTCCACGGAACTTTAGCTGTACCGGCGAGGGCACCACGGAGGGCCCCAAAACCTTGTATTCACTAAAATTCAGTGTATCTGATGATTCTATGCCCTAATCAATCGATTTCTATCGATACATCACGCAGAATATGTATCCGAGATGTTCTTACAAATCGTTCGTTTCAGACAGTGAAACGGCCAAATATGATGTAAAAACTGTTTCTCTCGCCTTCAAACGCTTAAAAATGCTATTTCTAAGCGAAATACATGTGATTTGAGTGTTTTACAGTAACTTCCACGGAACTTTAGCTGTACCGGCGAGGGCACCACGGAGGGCCCCCAAAAGCTTGTATTCACTAAAATTCAGTGTATCTGATGATTCCATGCCCAGATCAATCGATTTCCATCGATACATCACGCAGAATATGTATCCGAGATGTTCTTACAAATCGTTCGTTTCAGAGAGTGAAACGGCCAAATATGATGTAAAAACTGTTTCTCTCGCCTTCAAACGCTTAAAAATGCTATTTCTAAGCGAAATACATGTCATTTGAGTGTTTTACAGTAACTTTCACGGAACTTTAGCTGTACCGGCGAGGGCACCACGGAGGGCCCCCAAAACCTTGTATTCACTAAAATTCAGTGTATCTGATGATTCTATGTCCTAATCAATCGATTTCCATCGATACATCACGCAGAATATGTATCCGAGATGTTCTTACAAATCGTTCGTTTCAGACAGTGAAACGGCTAAATATGATGTAAAAACTGTTTCTCTCGCCTTCAAACGCTTAAAAATGCTATTTCTAAGCGAAATACATGTGATTTGAGTGTTTTACAGTAACTTCCACGGAACTTTAGCTGTACCGGCGAGGGCACCACGGAGGGCCTCCAAAACCTTGTATTCACTAAAATTCAGTGTATCTGATGATTCTATGCCCTAATCAATCGATTTCTATCGATACATCACGCAGAATATGTATCCGAGATGTTCTTACAAATCGTTCGTTTCAGACAGTGAAACGGCTAAATATGATGTAAAAACTGTTTCTCTCGCCTTCAAACGCTTAAAAATGCTATTTCTAAGCGAAATACATGTGATTTGAGTGTTTTACAGTAACTTCCACGGAACTTTAGCTGTACCGGCGAGGGCAACACGGAGGGCCTCCAAAAGCTTGTATTCACTAAAATTCAGTGTATCTGATGATTCTATGCCCTAATCAATCGATTTCCATCGATACATCACGCAGAATATGTATCCGAGATGTTCTTACAAATTGTTCGTTTCAGACAGTGAAACGGCCAAATATGATGTAAAAACTGTTTCTCTCGCCTTCAAACGCTTAAAAATGCTATTTCTAAGCGAAATACATGTGATTTGAGTGTTTTACAGTAACTTCCACGGAACTTTAGCTGTACCGGCGAGGGCACCACGGAGGGCTCCCAAAAGCTTGTATTCACTAAAATTCAGTGTATCTGATGATTCCATGCCCAAATCAATCGATTTCCATCGATACATCACGCAGAATATGTATCCGAGATGTTCTTACAAATCGTTCGTTTCAGACAGTGAAACGGCCAAATATGATGTAAAAACTGTTTCTCTCGCCTTCAAACGCTTAAAAATGCTATTTCTAAGCGAAATACATGTGATTTGAGTGTTTTACAGTAACTTCCACGGAACTTTAGCTGTACGGGCGAGGGCACCACGGAGGGGCCCCAAAAGCTTGTATTCACTAAAATTCAGTGTATCTGATGATTCCATGCCCAAATCAATCGATTTCCATCGATACATCACGCAGAATATATATCCGAGATGTTCTTACAAATCGTTCGTTTCAGACAGTGAAACGGCCAAATATGATGTAAAAACTGTTTCTCTCGCCTTCAAACGCTTAAAAATGCTATTTCTAAGCGAAATACATGTGATTTGAGTGTTTTACAGTAATTTCCACGGAACTTTAGCTGTACCGGCGAGGGCACCACGGAGGGCTCCCAAAGGCTTCTATTCACTAAAATTCAGTGTATCTGATGATTCTATGCCCTAATCAATCGATTTCCATCGATACATCACGCAGAATATGTATCCGAGATGTTCTTACAAATCGTTCGTTTCAGACAGTGAAACGGCCAAATATGATGTAAAAACTGTTTCTCTCGCCTTCAAACGCTTAAAAATGCTATTTCTAAGCGAAATACATGTGATTTGAGTATTTTACAGTAACTTCCACGGAACTTTAGCTGTACCGGCGAGGGCACCACGGAGGGCCCCCAAAAGCTTGTATTCACTAAAATTCAGTGTATCTGATGTTTCCATGCCCAAATCAATCGATTTCTATCGATACATCAGGCAGAATATGTATCCGAGATGTTCTTACAAATCGTTCGTTTCAGACAGTGAAACGGCCAAATATGATGTAAAAACTGTTTCTCTCGCCTTCAAACGCTTAAAAATGCTATATCTAAGCGAAATACATGTGATTTGAGTGTTTTACAGTAACTTCCAAGAACTTTAGCTGTACCGGCGAGGACACCACTGAGGGCCCCCAAAAGCTTGTATTCACTAAATTTCAGTGTATCTGATGATTCTATGCCCTAATCAATCGATTTCCATCGATACATCACGCAGAATATGTATCCGAGATGTTCTTACAAATCGTTCGTTTCAGACAGTGAAACGGCCAAATATGATGTAAAAACTGTTTCTCTCGCCTTCAAACGCTTAAAAATGCTATTTCTAAGCGAAATACATGTGATTTGAGTGTTTTACAGTAACTTCGACAGAACTTTAGCTGTACCGGCGATGGCACCACGGAGGGGCTTCAAAAGCTTGTATTCACTAAAATTCAGTGTATCTGATGATTCCATGCCCAAACCAATCGATTTCCATCGATACATCACGCAGTATATATATCCGAGATGTTCTTACAAATCGTTCGTTTCAGACAGTGAAACGGCCAAATATGATGTAAAAACTGTTTCTCTCGCCTTCAAATGCTTAAAAATGCTATTTCTAAGCGAAATACATGTGATTTGAGTGTTTTACAGTAACTTCCACGGAACTTTAGCTGTACCGGCGAGGGCACCACGGAGGGCCCCCAAAACCTTGTATTCACTAAAATTCAGTGTATCTGATGATTCTATGCCCTAATCAATCGACTTCCATCGATACATCACGCAGAATATGTATCCGAGATGTTCTTACAAATCGTTCGTTTCAGACAGTGAAACGGCCAAATATGATGTAAAAACTTTTTCTCTCACCTTCTAACGCTTAAAAATGCTATTTCTAAGCGAAATACATGTGATTTGAGTGTTTTACAGTAACTTCCACGGAACTTTAGCTGTACCGGCGAGGGCACCACGAAGGGCCCCCAAAAGCTTGTATTCACTAAAATTCAGTGTATCTGATGATTCCATGCCGACATCAATCGATTTCCATCGATACATCACGCAGAATATGTATCCGAGATGTTCTTACAAATCGTTCGTTTCAGACAGTGAAACGGCCAAATATGATGTAAAAACTGTTTCTCTCGCCTTCAAACGCTTAAAAATGCTATTTCTAAGCGAAATACATGTGATTTGAGTGTTTTACAGTAACTTCCACAGAACATTAGCTGTACCGGCGAGGGCACCACTGAGGCCCCCCAAAACCTTGTATTCACTAAATTTCAGTGTATCTGATGATTCTATGCCCTAATCAATCGATTTCCATCGATACATGACGCAGAATATGTATCCGAGATGTTCTTACAAATCGTTCGTTTCAGACAGTGAAACGGCCAAATATGATGTAAAAACTGTTTCTCTCGCCTTCAAACGCTTAAAAATGCTATTTCTAAGCGAAATACATGTGATTTGAGTGTTTTACAGTAACTTCCACGGAACTTTAGCTGTACCGGCGAGGGCACCACTGAGGGCCCCCAAAACCTTGTATTCACTAAATTTCAGTGTATCTGATGATTCTATGCCCTAATCAATCGATATCCATCGATACATCACGCAGAATATGTATACGAGATGTTCTTACAAATCGTTCGTTTCAGACAGTGAAACGGCCAAATATGATGTAAAAACTGTTTCTCTCGCCTTCAAACGCTTAAAAATGCTATTTCTAAGCGAAATACATGTGATTTGAGTGTTTTACAGTAACTTCCACGGAACTTTAGCTGTACCGGCGAGGGCACCACAGAGGGCCCCCAAAACCTTGTATTCACTAAAATTCATTGTATCTGATGATTCTATGCCCTAATCAATCGATTTCCATCGATACATCACGCAGAATATGTATCCGAGATGTTCTGACAAATCGTTCGTTTCAGACAGTGAAACGGCCAAATATGATGTAAAAACTGTTTCTCTCGCCTTCAAACGCTTAAAAATGCTATTTCTAAGCGAAATACATGTGATTTGAGTGTTTTACAGTAACTTCCACGGAACTTTAGCTGTACCGGCGAGGGCACCACGGAGGGCCCCCAAAACCTTGTATTCACTGAAATTCAGTGCATCTGATGATTTTATGCGCAAATCAATCGATTTCCATCGATACATCACGTAGAATATGTATCCGAGATGTTCTTACAAATCGTTCGTTTCAGACCGTGAAACGGCCAAATATGATGTAAAAACTGTTTCTCTCGCCTTCAAACGCTTAAAAATGCTATTTCTAAGCGAAATACATGTGATTTGAGTGTTTTACAGTAACTTCCACGGAACTTTAGCTGTACCGGCGAGGGCACCACGGAGGGCCCTCAAAAGCTTGTATTCACTAAAATTCAGTGTATCTGATGATTCCATGCCCAATTCAATCGATTTCCATCGATACATCACGCAGAATATGTATCCGAGATGTTCTTACAAATCGTTCGTTTCAGACAGTGAAACGGCCAAATATGATGTAAAAACTGTTTCTCTCGCCTTCAAACGCTTAAAAATGCTATTTCTAAGCGAAATACATGTGATTTGAGTGTTTTACAGTAATTTCCACGGAACTTTAGCTGTACCGGCGAGGGCACCACGGAGGGCTCCCAAAAGCTTCTATTCACTAAAACTCAGTGTATCTGATGATTCTATGCCCTAATCAATCGATTTCCATCGATACATCACGCAGAATATGTATCCGAGATGTTCTTACAAATCGTTCGTTTCAGACAGTGAAACGGCCAAATATGATGTAAAAACTGTTTCTCTCGCCATCAAACGCTTAAAAATGCTATTTCTAAGCGAAATACATGTGATTTGAGTGTTTTACAGTAACTTCCACGGAACTTTAGCTGTACCGGCGAGGGCACCACGGAGGGCCCTCAAAAGCTTGTATTCACTAAAATTCAGTGTATCTGATGATTCCATACCCAAATCAATCGATTTCCATCGATACATCACGCAGAATATGTATCCGAGATGTTCTTACAAATCGTTCGTTTCAGACAGTGAAACGGCCAAATATGATGTAAAAACTGTTTCTCTCGCCTTCAAACGCTTAAAAATGCTATTTCTAAGCGAAATACATGTGATTTGAGTGTTTTACAGTAACTTCGACGGAACTTTAGCTGTACCGGCGAGGGCACCACGGAGGGGCCCCAAAAGCTTGTATTCACTAAAATTCAGTGTATCTGATGATTCCATGCCCAAACCAAT
Organism: Harpalus rufipes; assembly: GCA_951394225.1. NCBI lineage: Eukaryota > Metazoa > Arthropoda > Insecta > Coleoptera > Carabidae > Harpalus > Harpalus rufipes. Next base: position 35,541,152 of record OX596276.1, read on the forward strand.
CGATTTCCATCGATACATCACGCAGTATATATATCCGAGATGTTCTTACAAATCGTTCGTTTCAGACAGTGAAACGGCCAAATATGATGTAAAAACTGTTTCTCTCGCCTTCAAATGCTTAAAAATGCTATTTCTAAGCGAAATACATGTGATTTGAGTGTTTTACAGTAACTTCCACGGAACTTTAGCTGTACCGGCGAGGGCACCACGGTGGGCCCCCAAAACCTTGTATTCACTAAAATTCAGTGTATCCGATGATTCTATGCCCTAATCAATCGATTTCCATCGATACATCACGCAGAATATGTATCCGAGATGTTCTGACAAATCCTTCGTTTCAGACAGTGAAACGGCCAAATATGATGTAAAAACTGTTTCTCTCGCCTTCAAACGCTTAAAAATGCTATTTCTGAGCGAAATACATGTGATTTGAGTGTTTTACAGTAACTTCCACGGAACTTTAGCTGTACCGGCAAGGGCACCACGGAGGGCCCCCAAAAGCTTGTATTCACTAAAATTCAGTGTATCTGATGATTCCATGCCCAAATCAATCGATTTCCATCGATACATCACGCAGAATATGTATCCGAGATGTTCTTACAAATCGTTGGTATCAGATAGTGAAACGGCCAAATATGATGTAAAAACTGTTTCTCTCGCCTTCAAACGCTTAAAAATGCTATTTCTAAGCGAAATACATGTGATTTGAGTGTTTTACAGTAACTTCCACGGTACTTTAGCTGTACCGGCGAGGGCACCACGGAGGAGCCCCAAAAGCTTGTATTCACTAAAAATCAGTGTATCTGATGATTCCATGCCCAAACCAATCGATTTCCATCGATACATCACGCAGAATATGTATCCGAGATGTTCTTACAAATCGTTCGTTTCAGACAGAGAAACGGCCAAATATGATGTAAAAACTGTTTCTCTCGCCTTCAAACGCTTAAAAATGCTATTTCTAAGCGAAATACATGTGATTTGAGTGTTTTACAGTAACTTCCACGGAACTTTAGCTGTACCGGCGAGGGCACCACGGAGGGCCCCCAAAACCTTGTATTCACTAAAATTCAGTGTATCTGATGATTCTATGCCCTAATCAATCGATTTCCATCGATACATCACGCAGAATATGTATCCGAGATGTTCTGACAAATCGTTCGTTTCAGACAGTGAAACGGCCAAATATGATGTAAAAACTGTTTCTCTCGCCTTCAAACGCTTAAAAATGCAATTTCTAAGCGAAATACATGTGATTTGAGTGTTTTACAGTAACTTCCACGGAACTTTAGCTGTACCGGCGAGGGCACCACGGAGGGCCCCCAAAAGCTTGTATTCACTAAAATTCAGTGTATCTGATGATTCCATGCCCAAATCAATCGATTTCCATCGATACATCACGCAGAATATGTATCCGAGATGTTCTTACAAATCGTTCGTTTCAGACAGTGAAACGTCCAAATATGATGTAAAAACTGTTTCTCTCGCCTTCAAACGCTTAAAAATGCTATTTCTAAGCGAAATACATGTGATTTGAGTGTTTTACAGTAACTTCCACGGAACTTTAGCTGTACCGGCGAGGGCACCACGGAGGGCCCCCAAAACCTTGTATTCACTGAAATTCAGTGCATTTGATGATTTTATGCGCAAATCAATCGATTTCCATCGATACATCACGTAGAATATGTATCCGAGATGTTCTTACAAATCGTTCGTTTCAGAACGTGAAACGGCCAAATATGATGTAAAAACTGTTTCTCTCGCCTTCAAACGCATAAAAATGCTATTTCTAAGCGAAATACGTGTGATTTGAGTGTTTTACAGTAACTTCCACGGAACTTTAGCTGTACCGGCGAGGGCACCACGGAGGGCCCCCAAAACCTTGTATTCACTGAAATTCAGTGCATCTGATGATTTTATGCGCAAATCAATCGATTTCCATCGATACATCACGTAGAATATGTATCCGAGATGTTCTTACAAATCGTTCGTTTCAGACCGTGAAACGGCCAAATAAGATGTAAAAACTGTTTCTCTCGCCTTCAAACGCTTAAAAATGCTATTTCTAAGCAAAATACGTGTGATTTGAGTGTTTTACAGTAACTTCCACGGAACTTTAGCTGTACCGGCGAGGGCACCACGGAGGGCCCCCAAAACCTTGTATTCACTGAAATTCAGTGCATCTGATGATTTTATGCGCAAATCAATCGATTTCCATCGATACATCACGTAGAATATGTATCCGAGATGTTCTTACAAATCGTTCGTTTCAGACCGTGAAACGGCCAAATATGATGTAAAAACTGTTTCTCTCGCCTTCAAACGCTTAAAAATGCTATTTTTAAGCGAAATACCTGTGATTTGAGTGTTTTACAGTAACTTCCACGGAACTTTAGCTGTACCGGCGAGGGCAACACGGAGGGCCCCCAAAACCTTGTATTCACTGAAATTCAGTGCATCTGATGATTTTATGCGCAAATCAATCGATTTCCATTAGAATATGTATCCGAGATGTTCTTACAAATCCTTCGTTTCAGAACGTGAAACGGCCAAATATGATGTAAAAACTGTTTCTCTCGCCTTCAAACGCTTAAAAATGCTATTTCTAAGTGAAATACGTGTGATTTTAGTGTTTTACAGTAACTTCCACGGAACTTTAGCTGTACCGGCGAGAGCACCACGGAGGGCCCCCAAAACCTTGTATTCACTGAAATTCAGTGCATCTGATGATTTTATGCGCAAATCAATCGATTTCCATTGATACATCACGTAGAATATGTATCCGAGATGTTCTTACAAATCGTTCGTTTCAGACCGTGAAACGGCCAAATATGATGTAAAAACTGTTTCTCTCTCCTTCAAACGCTTAAAAATGCTATTTCTAAGCGAAATACGTGTTATTAGAATGTTTTACAGTAACTACCACGGAACTTTCGCTGTACCGGCGAGGGCACCACGGAGGGCTCCCAAAACCTTGTATTTACTAAAATTCAGTGCATCTGATGATTTTATGCGCAAATCAATCGATTTCCATCGATACATCACGTAGAATATGAATGTATCCGAGATGTTCTTACAAATCTTTCGTTTCAGAACGTGAAACGGCCAAATATGATGTAAAAACTGTTTCTCTCGCCTTCATACGCTTAAAAATGCTATTTCTAAGTGAAATACGTGTGATTTTAGTGTTTTACAGTAACTTCCACGGCACTTTAGCTGTACCGGCGAGGGCACCACGGAGGGCCCCCAAAACCTTGTATTCACTGAAATTCAGTGCATCTGATGATTTTATGCGCAAATCAATCGATTTCCATCGATACATCACGTAGAATATGTATCCGAGATGTTCTTACAAATCGTTCGTTTCAGAACGTGAAACGGCCAAATATGATGTAAAAACTGTTTCTCTCGCCTTCAAACGCTTAAAAATGCTACTTCTAAGCGAAATACGTGTGATTTGAGTGTTTTACAGTAACTTCCACGGAACTTTAGCTGTACCGGCGAGGGCACCACGGAGGGCCCCCAAAACCTTGTATTCACTGAAATTCAGTGCATCTGATGATTTTATGCGCAAATCAATCGATTTCCATCGATACATCACGTAGAATATGTATCCGAGATGTTCTTACAAATCGTTCGTTTCAGACCGTGAAACGGCCAAATATGATGTAAAAACTGTTTCTCTCGCCTTCAAACGCTTAAAAATGCTATTTCTAAGCAAAATACGTGTGTTTTGAGTGTTTTACAGTAACTTCCACGGAACTTTAGCTGTACCGGCGAGGGCACCACGGAGGGCCCCCAAAACCTTGTATTCACTGAAATTCAGTGCATCTGATGATTTTATGCGCAAATCAATCGATTTCCATCGATACATCACGTAGAATATGTATCCGAGATGTTCTTACAAATCGTTCGTTTCAGAGCGTGAAACGGCCAAATATGATGTAAAAACTGTTTCTCTCGCCTTCAAACGCTTAAAAATGCTGTTTTTAAGCGAAATACGTGTGATTTGAGTGTTTTACAGTAACTTCCACGGAACTTTAGCTGTACCGGCGAGGGCAACACGGAGGGCCCCCAAAACCTTGTATTCACTGAAATTCAGTGCATCTGATGATTTTATGCGCAAATCAATCGATTTCCATTAGAATATGTATCCGAAATGTTCTTACAAATCCTTCGTTTCAGAACGTGAAACGGCCAAATATGATGTAAAAACTGTTTCTCTCGCCTTCAAACGCTTAAAAATGCTATTTCTAAGTGAAATACGTGTGATTTTAGTGTTTTACAGTAACTTCCACGGAACTTAAGCTGTACCGGCGAGGGCACCACGGAGGGCCCCCAAAACCTTGTATTCACTGAAATTCAGTGCATCTGATGATTTTATGCGCAAATCAATCGATTTCCATCGATACATCACGTAGAATATGTATCCGAGATGTTCTTACAAATCGTTCGTTTCAGACCGTGAAACGGCCAAATATGATGTAAAAACTGTTTCTCTCTCCTTCAAACGCTTAAAAATGCTATTTCTAAGCGAAATACGTGTTATTAGAATGTTTTACAGTAACTACCACGGAACTTTAGCTGTACCGGCGAGGGCACCACGGAGGGCTCCCAAAACCTTGTATTTACTAAAATTCAGTGCATCTGATGATTTTATGCGCAAATCAAACGATTTCCATCGATACATCACGTAGAATATGAATGTATCCGAGATGATCTTACAAATCCTTCGTTTCAGAACGTGAAACGGCCAAATATGATGTAAAAACTGTTTCTCTCGCCTTCATACGCTTAAAAATGCTATTTCTAAGTGAAATACGTGTGATTTTAGTGTTTTACAGTAACTTCCACGGAACTTTAGCTGTACCGGCGAGGGCACCACGGAGGGCCCCCAAAACCTTGTATTCACTGAAATTCAGTGCATCTGATGATTTTATGTGCAAATCAATCGATTTCCATCGATACATCACGTAGAATATGTATCCGAGATGTTCTTACAAATCGTTCGTTTCAGAACGTGAAACGGCCAAATATGATGTAAAAACTGTTTCTCTCGCCTTCAAACGCTTAAAAATGCTATTTCTAAGCGAAATACGTGTGATTCTAGTGTTTTACAGTAACTTCCACGGAACTTTAGCTGTACCGGCGAGGGCACCACGGAGGGCCCCCAAAACCTTGTATTCACTGAAATTCAGTGCATCTGATGATGTATGCGCAAATAAATCGATTTCCATCGATACATCACGTAGAATATGTATCCGAGATGTTCTTACAAATCGTTCGTTTCAGACCGTGAAACGGCCAAATATGATGTAAAAACTGTTTCTCTCGCCTTCAAACGCTTAAAAATGCTAATTCTAAGCAAAATACGTGTGATTTGAGTGTTTTACAGTAACTTCCACGGAACTTTAGCTGTACCGGCGAGGGCACCACGGAGGGCCCCCAAAACCTTGTATTCACTGAAATTCAGTGCATCTGATGATTTTATGCGCAAATCAATCGATTTCCATCGATACATCACGTAGAATATGTATCCGAGATGTTCTTACAAATCGTTCGTTTCAGAACGTGAAACGACCAAATATGATGTAAAAAACTGTTTCTCTCGCCTTCAAACGCTTAAAAAATGCTATTTCTAAGCGAAATACGTGTGATTTGAGTGTTTTAACAGTAACTTCCACGGAACTTTAGCTGTACCGGCGAGGACACCTCGGAGGGCCTCCAAAACCTTGTATTCACTGAAATTCAGTGCATCTGATGATTTTATGCGCAAATCAATCGATTTCCATCGATACATCACGTAGAATATGTATCCGAGATGTTCTTACAAATCGTTCGTTTCAGACCGTGAAACGGCCAAATATGATGTAAAAACTGTTTTCTCTCGCCTTCAAACGCTTAAAAATGCTATTTCTAAGCGAAATACGTGTGATTTGAGTGTTTTACAGTAACTTCCACGGAACTTTAGCTGTACTGGCGAGGGCACCACGGAGAGCCCCCAAAACCTTGTATTCACTGAAATTCAGTGCATTTGATGATTTTATGCGCAAATCAATCAATTTCCATCGATACATTACGTAGAATATGTATCCGAGATGTTCTTACAAATCGTTCGTTTCAGACCGTGAAACGGCCAAATACGATGTAAAAACTGTTTCTCTCGCCTTCAAACGCTTAAAAATGCTATTTGTAAGCGAAATACGCGTGATTTGAGTGTTTTACAGTAACTTCCACGGAAATTTAGCTGTACCGGCGAGGGCACCACGGAGGGCCCCCAAAACCTTGTATTCACTGCAATTCAGTGCATCTGATGATTTTATGCGCAAATCAATCGATTTCCATCGATACATCACGTAGAATATGTATCCGAGATGTTCTTACAAATCGTTCGTTTCAGACAGTGAAACGACCAAATATGATGTAAAAACTGTTTCTCTCGCCTTCAAACGCTTAAAAATGCTATTTCTAAGCGAAATACATGTGATTTGAGTGTTTTACAGTAACTTCCACGGAACTTTAGCTGTACCGGCGAGGGCACCACGGAGGGCCCCCAAAACCTTGTATTCACTGAAATTCAGTGCATCTGATGATTTTATGCGGAAATCAATCGATTTCCATCGATACATCACGTAGAATATGTATCCGAGATGTTCTTACAAATCGTTCGTTTCAGAACGTGAAACGGCCAAATATGATGTAAAAACTTTCTCTCGCCTTCAAACGCTTAAAAATGCTATTTCTAAGCGAAATACGTGTGATTTGAGTGTTTTTACAGTAACTTCCACGGAACTTTAGCTGTACCGGCGAGGGCACCACGGAGGGCCCCCCAAAACCCTGTATTCACTGAAATTCAGTGCATCTGATGATTTTATGCGCAAATCAATCGATTTCCATCGATACATCACGTAGAATATGTATCCGAGATGTTCTTACAAATCGTTCGTTTCAGAACGTGAAACGGCCAAATATGAATGTAAAAACTGTTTCTCTCGCCTTCAAACGCTTAAAAATTCTATTTCTAAGCGAAATACATGTGATTTGAGTGTTTTACAGTAACTTCCACTGAACTTTAGCTGTACCGGCGAGGGCACCACGGAGGGCCCCCAAAACCTTGTATTCACTGATATTCAGTGCATCTGATGATTTTATGCGCAAATCAATCGATTTCCATCGATACATCACGTAGAATATGTATCCGAGATGTTCTTACAAATCGTTTGTTTCAGACAGTGAAACGGCCAAATACGATGTAAAAACTGTTTCTCTCTCCTTCAAACGCTTAAAAATGCTATTTCTAAGCGAAATACGTGTGATTTGAGTGTTTTACAGTAACATCCACGGAACTTTAGCTGTACCGGCGAGGGCACCACGGAGGTTCCCCAAAACCTTGTATTCACTGAAATTCAGTGCATCTGATGATTTTATGCGCAAATCAATCGATTTCCATCGATACATCACGTAGAATATGTATCCGAGATGTTCTTACAAATTGTTTGTTTCAGACAGTGAAACGGCCAAATACGATGTAAAAACTGTTTCTCTCGCCTTCAAACGCTTAAAAATGCTATATCTAAGCGAAATACGTGTGATTTGAGTGTTTTACAGTAACTTCCACGGAACTTTAGCTGTACCGGCGAGGGCACCACGGAGGGCCCCCAAAACCTTGTATTCACTAAAATCAGTGCATCTGATGATTTTATGCGCAAATCAATCGATTTCCATCGATACATTACGTAGAATATGTATCCGAGATGTTCTTACAAATCGTTCGTTTCAGAACGTGAAACGGCCAAATATGATGTAAAAACTGATTCTCTCTCCTTCAAACGCTTAAAAATGCTATTTCTAAGCGAAATACTTGTGATTTGAGTGTTTTACAGTAACTGTCACGGAACTTTAGCTGTACCGGCGAGGGCACCACGGAGGGCCCCCAAAACCTCGTATTCACTGAAATTCAGTGCATCTGATGATTTTATGCGCAAATCAATCGATTTCCATCGATACATCACGTAGAATATGTATCCGAGATGTTCTTACAAATCGTTCGTTTCAGACAGTGAAACGACCAAATATGATGTAAAAACTATTTCTCTCGCCTTCAAACGTTTAAAAATGCTATTTCTAAGCGAAATACGTGTGATTTGAGTGTTTTACAGTAACTTCCACGGAACTTTAGCTGTACCGGCGAGGGCACCACGGAGGGCCCCCAAAACCTTGTATTCACTGAAATTCAGTGCATCTGATGATTTTATGCGCAAATCAATCGATTTCCATCGATACATCACGTAGAATATGTATCCGAGATGTTCTTACAAATCGTTCGTTTCAGACCGTGAAACGGCCAAATATGATGTAAAAACTGTTTCTCTCGCTTTCAAACGCTTAAAAATGCTATTTCTAAGCGAAATACGTGTGATTTGAGTGTTTTACAGTAACTTCCACGGAACTTTAGCTGTACCGGCGAGGGCACCACGGAGGGCTCCCAAAACCTTGTATTCACTGAAATTCAGTGCATCTGATGATTTTATGCGCAAATTAATCGATTTCCATCGATACATCACGTAGAATATGTATCCGAGATGTTCTTACAAATCGTTCGTTTACGGCCAAATATGATGTAAAACCTGTTTCTCTCGCCTTCATACGCTTAAAAATGCTATTTCTAAGCGAAATACGTGTGATTTGAATGTTTTACAGCAACTTCCACGGAACTTTAGCTGTACCGGCGAGGGCACCAAGGAGGGCCCCCAAAACCTTGTATTCACTGAAATTCAGTGCATCTGATGATTTTATGCGCAAATCAATCGATTTACATCGATACATCACGTAGAATATGTATCCGAGATGTTCTTACAAATCGTTCATTTCAAACCGTGAAACGGCCAAATACGATGTAAAAACTGTTTCTCTCGCCTTCAAACGCTTAAAAATGCTATTTCTAAGCGAAATACGTGTGATTTGAGTGTTTTACAGTAACTTCCACGGAACTTTAGCTGTACCGGCGAGGGCACCTCGGAGGGCCTCCAAAACCTTGTATTCACTGAAATTCAGTGCATCTGATGATTTTATGCGCAAATAAATCGATTTCCATCGATACATCACGTAGAATATGTATCCGAGATGTTCTTACAAATCGTTCGTTTCAGACCGTGAAACGGCCAAATATGATGTAAAAACTGTTTCTCTCGCCTTCAAACGCTTAAAAATGCTATTTCTAAGCGAAATACGTGTGATTTGAGTGTTTTACAGTTACTTCCACGGAACTTTAGCTGTACCTGCGAGGGCACCACGGAGGGCCCCCAAAACCTTGTATTCACTGATATTCAGTGCATCTGATGATTTTATGCGCAAATCAATCGATTTCCATCGATACATCACGTAGAATATGTATCCGAGATGTTCTTACAAATCGTTTGTTTCAGACAGTGAAACGGCCAAATACGATGTAAAAACTGTTTCTCTCTCCTTCAAACGCTTAAAAATGCTATTTCTAAGCGAAATACGTGTGATTTGAGTGTTTTACAGTAACATCCACGGAACTTTAGCTGTACCGGCGAGGGCACCACGGAGGTTCCCCAAAACCTTGTATTCACTGAAATTCAGTGCATCTGATGATTTTATGCGCAAATCAATCGATTTCCATCGATACATCACGTAGAATATGTATCCGAGATGTTCTTACAAATTGTTTGTTTCAGACAGTGAAACGGCCAAATACGATGTAAAAACTGTTTCTCTCGCCTTCAAACGCTTAAAAATGCTATATCTAAGCGAAATACGTGTGATTTGAGTGTTTTACAGTAACTTCCACGGAACTTTAGCTGTACCGGCGAGGGCACCACGGAGGGCCTCCAAAACCTTGTATTCACTAAAATCAGTGCATCTGATGATTTTATGCGCAAATCAATCGATTTCCATCGATACATCACGTAGAATATGTATCCGAGATGTTCTTACAAATCGTTCGTTTCAGAACGTGAAACGGCCAAATATGATGTAAAAACTGATTCTCTCTCCTTCAAACGCTTAAAAATGCTATTTCTAAGCGAAATACTTGTGATTTGAGTGTTTTACAGTAACTGTCACGGAACTTTAGCTGTACCGGCGAGGGCACCACGGAGGGCCCCCAAAACCTTGTATTCACTGAAATTCAGTGCATCTGATGATTTTATGCGCAAATCAATCGATTTCCATCGATACATCACGTAGAATATGTATCCGAGATGTTCTTACAAATCGTTTGTTTCAGACCGTGAAACGGCCAAATACGATGTAAAAACTGTTTCTCTCGACTTCAAACGCTTAAAAATGCTATTTCTATGCGAAATACGTGTGATTTGAGCGTTTTACAGTAACTTCCACGGGACTTTAGCTGTACCGGCAAGGGCACCACGGAGGGCACCCAAAACCTTGTATTCACTGAAATTCAGTGCATCTGATGATTTTATGCACAAATCAATCGATTTCCATCGATACATCACGTAGAATATGTATCCGAGATGTTCTTACAAATCGTTGGTTTCAGACCGTGAAACGGCCAAATATGATGAAAAAACTGTTTCTCTCTCCTTCAAACGCTTAAAAATGCTATTTCTAAGCGAAATACGTGTGATTTGAGTGTTATACAGTAACTGCCACGGAACTTAAGCTGTACCGGCGAGGGCACCACGGAGGGCCCCCAAAACCTTGTATTCACTGAAATTCAGTGCATCTGATGATTTTATGCGCAAATCAATCGATTTCCATCGATACATCACGTAGAATATGTGTCCGAGATGTTCTTACAAATCGTTCGTTTCAGAACGTGAAACGGCCAAATATGCTGTAAAAACTGTTTCTCTCGCCTTCAAACGCTTAAAAATGCTATTTCTAAGCGAAATACGTGTGATTTGAGTGTTTTACAGTAACTTCCACGGAACTTTAGCTGTACCGGCGAGGGCACCACGGAGAGCCCCCAAAACCTTGTAGTCACTGAAATTCAGTGCATTTGATGATTTTATGCGCAAATCAATCGATTTCCATCGATACATCACGTAGAATATGTATCCGAGATGTTCTTACAAATCGTTCGTTTCAGAACGTGAAACGGCCAAATATGATGTAAAAACTGTTTCTCTCGCCTTCAAACGCTTAAAAATTCTATTTCTAAGCGAAATACATGTGATTTGAGTGTTTTACAGTAACTTCCACTGAACTTCAGCTGTACCGGCGAGGGCACCACGGAGGGCCCCCAAAACCTTGTATTCACTGATATTCAGTGCATCTGATGATTTTATGCGCAAATCAATCGATTTCCATCAATACATCACGTAGAATATGTATCCGAGATGTTCTTACAAATCGTTTGTTTCAGACAGTGAAATGGCCAAATACGATGTAAAAACTGTTTCTCTCTCCTTCAAACGCTTAAAAATGCTATTTCTAAGCGAAATACGTGTGATTTGAGTGTTTTACAGTAACTTAAACGGAACTTTAGCTGTACCGGCGAGGGCACCACGGAGGGCCCCCAAAACCTTGTATTCACTGAAATTCAGTGCATCTGATGATTTTATGCGCAAATCAATCGATTTCCATCGATACATCACGTAGAATATGTATCCGAGATGTTCTTACAAATCGTTTGTTTCAGACAGTGAAACGGCCAAATACGATGTAAAAACTGTTTCTCTCGCCTTCAAACGCTTAAAAATGCTATTTCTAAGCGAAATACGTGTGATTTGAGTGTTTTACAGTAACTTCCACGGAACTTTAGCTGTACCGGCGAGGGCACCACGGAGGGCCCCCAAAACCTTGTATTCACTAAAATCAGTGCATCTGATGATTTTATGCGCAAATCAATCGATTTACATCGATACATCACGTAGAATATATATCCGAGATGTTCTTACAAATCGTTCGTTTCAGAACGTGAAACGGCCAAATATGATGTAAAAACTGATTCTCTCTCCTTCAAACGCTTAAAAATGCTATTTCTAAGCGAAATACGTGTGATTTGAGTGTTTTACAGTAACTGCCACGGAACTTTAGCTGTACCGGCGAGGGCACCACGGAGGGCCCCCAAAACCTTGTATTCACTGAAATCAGTGCATCTGATGATTTTATGCGCAAATCAATTGATTTCCATCGATACATCACGTAGAATATGTATCCGAGATGTTCTTACAAATCGTTCGTTTCAGACCGTGAAACGGCCAAATATGATGTAAAAACTGTTTCTCTCTCCTTCAAACGCTTAAAAATGCTATTTCTAAGCGAAATACGTGTGATTTGAGTGTTTTACAGTTACTTCCACGGAACTTTAGCTGTACCGGCGAGGGCACCACGGAGGGCCCCCAAAACCTTGTATTCACTGAAATTCAGTGCATCTGATGATTTTATGCGCAAATCAATCGATTTCCATCGATACATCACGTAGAATATGTGTCCGAGATGTTCTTACAAATCGTTCGTTTCAGAACGTGAAACGGCCAAATATGCTGTAAAAACTGTTTCTCTCGCCTTCAAACGCTTAAAAATGCTATTTCTAAGCGAAATACGTGTGATTTGAGTGTTTTACAGTAACTTCCACGCAACTTTAGCTGTACCGGCGAGGGCACCACGGAGAGCCCCCAAAACCTTGTAGTCACTGAAATTCAGTGCATTTGATGATTTTATGCGCAAATCAATCGATTTCCATCGATACATCACGTAGAATATGTATCCGAGATGTTCTTACAAATCGTTCGTTTCAGAACGTGAAACGGCCAAATATGATGTAAAAACTGTTTCTCTCGGCTTCAAACGCTTAAAAATGCTATTTCTAAGCGAAATACGTGTGATTTGAGTGTTTTACAGTAACTTCCACGGAACTTTAGCTGTACCGGCGAGGGCACCACGGAAGGCCCCCAAAACCTTGCATTCACTGAAATTCAGTGCATCTGATAATTTTATGCGCAAATCAATCGATTTCCATCGATACATCACGTAGAATATGTATCCGAGATGTTCTTACAATCGTTCGTTTCAGACCGTGAAACGGCCAAATATGATGTAAAAACTGTTTCTCTCTCCTTCAAACGCTTAAAAATGCTATTTCTAAGCGAAATAAGTGTGATTTGAGTGTTTTACAGTAACTTCAACGGAACTTTAGCTGTACCGGCGAGGGGACCACGGAGGGCCCCCAAAAACCTTGTATTCACTGAAATTCAGTGCATCTGATGATTTTATGCGCAAATCAATCGATTTCCATCGATGCATCACGAAGAATATGTATCCGAGATGTTCTTACAAATCGTTCGTTTCAGAACGTGAAACGGCCAAATATGATGTAAAAACTGTTGCTCTCGCCTTCAAACGCTTAAAAATGCTATTTCTAAGCGAAATACGTGTGATTTGAGTGTTTTACAGTAACTTCCACGGAACTTTAGCTGTACCGGCGAGGGCACCACGGAGGGCCCGCAAAACCTTGTATTCACTGAAATTCAGTGTATCTGATGATTTTATGCGCAAATCAATCGATTTCCATCGATACATCACGTAGAATATGTATCCGAGATGATCTTACAAATCGTTCATTTCAGACCTTGAAACGGCCAAATATGATGTAAAAACTGTTTCTCTCGCCTTTCTAAGCGAAATACGTGTGATTTGAGTGTTTTACAGTAACTTCCACGGAACTTTAGCTGTACCGGCGAGGGCACCACGGAGAGCCCCCAAAACCTTGTAGTCACTGAAATTCAGTGCATTTGATGATTTTATGCGCAAATCAATCGATTTCCATCGATACATCACGTAGAATATGTATCCGAGATGTTCCTACAAATCGTTCGTTTCAGAACGTGAAACGGCCAAATATGTTGTAAAAACTGTTTCTCTCGGCTTCAAACGCTTAAAAATACTATTTCTAAGCGAAATACGTGTGATTTGAGTGTTTTACAGTAACTTCCACGAAACTTTAGCTGTACCGGCGACGTCACCACGGAGGGCCCCCAAAACCTTGTATTCACTGAAATTCAGTGCATCTGATGATTTTATGCGCAAATCAATCGATTTCCATCGATACATCACGTAGAATATGTATCCGAGATGTTCTTACAAGTCGTTCGTTTCAAAACGTGAAACGGCCAAATATGATGGAAAAACTGTTTCTCTCGCCTTTAAACGCTTAAAAATGCTATTTCTAAGCGAAATACGTGTGATTTGAGTGTTTTACAGTAACTTCCACGGAACTTTAGATGTAAAAACTGTTTCTCTCGCCTTCAAACGCTTAAAAATGCTATTTCTAAGCGAAATACGTGTGATTTGAGTGTTTTACAGTAACTTCCACGAAACTTTAACTGTACCGGCGAGGGCACCACGGAGGGCCCCCAAAACCTTGTATTCACTGAAATTCAGTGCATCTGATGATTTTATGAGCAAATCATTCGATTTCCATCGATACATCACGTAGAATATGTATCCGAGATGTTCTTACAAATCGTTTGTTTCAGACCGTGAAACGGCCAAATATGATGTAAAAACTGTTTCTCTCGCCTTCAAACGCTTAAAAATGCTATTTCTAAGCGAAATACGTGTGATTTGAGTGTTTTACAGTAACTTCCACGGAACTTTAGCTGTAGCGGCGAGGGCACCACGGAGGGCCCCCAAAACCATGTATTCACTGGAATTCAGTGCATTTGATGATTTTATGCGCAAATCAATCGATTTCCATCGATACATCACGTAGAATATGTATCCGAGATGTTCCTACAAATCGTTCGTTTCAGAACGTGAAACGGCCAAATATGTTGTAAAAACTGTTTCTCTCGGCTTCAAACGCTTAAAAATACTGTTTCTAAGCGAAATACGTGTGATTTGAGTGTTTTACAGTAACTTCCACGAAACTTTAGCTGTACCGGCGACGTCACCACGGAGGGCCCCCAAAACCTTGTATTCACTGAAATTCAGTGCATCTGATGATTTTATGCGCAAATCAATCGATTTCCATCGATACATCACGTAGAATATGTATCCGAGATGTTCTTACAAGTCGTTCGTTTCAAAACGTGAAACGGCCAAATATGATGGAAAAACTGTTTCTCTCGCCTTTAAACGCTTAAAAATGCTATTTCTAAGCGAAATACGTGTGATTTGAGTGTTTTACAGTAACTTCCACGGAACTTTAGCTGTAAAAACTGTTTCTCTCGCCTTCAAACGCTTAAAAATGCTATTTCTAAGCGAAATACGTGTGATTTGAGGTTTTTACAGTAACTTCCACGGAACTTTATCTGTACCGGCGAGGGCACCACGGAGGGCTCCCAAAACCTTGTATTCACTGAGATTCAGTGCATCTGATGATTTTATGCGCAAATCAATCGATTTCCATCGATACATCACGTAGAATATGTATCCGAGATGTTCTTACAAATCGTTCGTTTCAGACCGTGAAACGGCCAAATATGATGTAAAAACTGTTTCTCTTGCCTTCAAACGCTTAAAAATGCTATTTCTAAGCGAAATACGTGTGATTGAGCACCACGGAGGGCCCCCAAAACCTTGTATTCACTGAAATTCAGTGCATCTGATGATTTTATGAGCAAATCAATCGGCCACGTAGAATATGTATCCGAGATGTTCTTATAAATCGTTCGTTTCAGACCGTGAAACGGCCAAATATGATGTAAAAACTGTTTCTCTCGCCTTCACACGCTTAAAAATCTGATGTGGCCAGCACATAACCTCTCGCCGTATATTTTACCTGGCTGTATGCATAAAGCAAAGAATATTTTTATAAATACAAATAATATATTCATATAAATCTATGACGTATAAACTTCTTTGTTATTCAATAATAGCATGTCTCAACATGAAGATATTTTACCATAAATTATGTTACAATAAATTACAAAGTAGAGTGCTATATATAAATATTAGGCTGGTAACAGCAATTTTCAATTCGAACAACGTTGTTTACTTTCTCTTCATATTCTTCTAGTAAAAACATTAATTTTGGGCGGTCTAAAATGTATATATGGATTGTGCATCTATTCTTACATATCTTCTTTTACATTTTATTTTTTCATACATGTTATATCTAAATAACACTAATTCCCTTTAATAAAGTGACGGATAGATTGCACTCCGATTATTCTTATATCGATGTGTAATTTTGTCAATATTTACAACTTAGTTGAGAAGAATTTGATAGCTTTTTCGCAATTCAAAGTTACTCTAGTCTATAGTACTGGTGTACATTGTCCCATAATGTTTGAAACAAATTTAAGTCCTTCAACCTAGACTTGTCATCTCCATAATAGTCACAGATCAAGAATTAAGGGATTCTCCAAGTACATTTTTCTTTCATTACTCATTATTTCTGACACTGACATTTATCTGTCAGTCACAAATAATTTAAATTTGCAACTATTTTTCATGGCATCCTTTCGGTTGTAAAATTAATTACATTATTTTATATATTATATTCCTTTTATCTGTATATCTATAAAAAATGTATAAAAATATTTAATTGTATCAGAAAGAGAATTTATTTTTCTTTAATATTATCAAGAAAAATTTTCAAAAAATAATATTTAAAAGATTTTTTTTCAAGAATCTTCTACTTCCGGTTGTCCATTTGTTACCAAAACCTTTTCAGATCTTCCCATGAATGTCCGATTGGGAAATACGTTGTTAAACAAATTTTAAGTCTTATAGTTTTTGAGTAACCGTCCTTCCAACATCCCACACACACACACACATCCACACACACACACACACACACACACACACAGACATCATCGTAAAAATGTTAAAATCGGATTAAAACGTGCTTATTCAATAAAATCTGGATATGCGATTTTTAGCTTGAATCCAATACCTCTCTTAGCGAGGTAAAAATGCTATTTCTAAGCGAAATACGTGTGATTTGAGTGTTTTACAATAACTTCCACGGAACTTTAGCTGTATCGGCGAGGGCACCACGGAGGGACCCAAAACGTTGTATTCACCGAAATTCAGTGCATCTGATGATTTTATGAGCAAATCAATCGATTTCCATCGATACATCACGTAGAATATGTATCCGAGATGTTTTTACAAATCGTTCGTTTCAGAACGTGAAACGGCCAAATATGATGTAAAAACTGTTTCTCTCGCCTTCAAACGCTTAAAAATGCTATTTCTAAGCGAAATACGTGTGATTTGAGTATTTTACAGAACTTCCACGGAACTTTAGCTGTACCGGCGAGGGCACCACGGAGGGCCCCCAAAACCTTGTATTCACTAAAATTCAGTGTATCTGATGATTCTATGCCCTAATCAATCGATTTCCATCGATACATCACGTAGAATATGTATCCGAGGTGTTCTTACAAATCGTTCGTTTACGGCCAAATATGATGTAAAAACTGTTTCTCTCGCCTTCAAACGCTTAAAAATGCTATTTCTAAGCGAAATACGTGTGATTTGAGTGTTTTACAATAACTTCCACGGAACTTTAGCTGTACCGGCGAGGGCACCACGGAGGGCCCCAAAAACCTTGTATTCACTGAAATTCAGTGCATCTGATGATTTTATGAGCAAATCAATCGATTTCCATCGATACATCACGTAGAATATGTATGCGAGATGTTCTTACAAATCGTTCGTTTCAGACCGTGAAACGGCCAAATATGATGTAAAAACTGTTTTTCTCGCCTTCAAACGCTTAAAAATGCTATTTCTAAGCGAAATACGTGTGATATGAGTGTTTTACAGTAACGTCCACGGAACTTTAGCTGTAACCGGCGAGGGTACCACGGAAGGCACCCAAAACCTTGTATTTACTGAAATTCAGTGCATCTGATGATTTTATGCGCTAATCAATCGATTTCCATCGATACATCACATAGAATATGTATCCGAGATGTTCTTACAAATCGTTCGTTTCAGACCGTGAAACGGCCAAATATGATGTAAAAATTGTTTTTCTCGCCTTCAAACGCTTAAAAATGATATTTCTAAGCGAAACACGTGTGATATGAGTGTTTTACAGTAACTTCCACGGAACTTTAGCTGTACCGGCGAGGGCACCACGGAGGGACCCCAAAACTTTGTATTCACTGAAATTCAGTGCATCTGATGATTTTATGAGCAAATCTATCGATTTCCATCGACACATCACGTAGAATATGTATCCGAGATGTTCTTACAAATCGTTCGTTTCAGACCGTGAAACGGCCAAACATGATGTAAAAACTGTTTCTCTCGCCTTCAAACGCTTAAAAATGCTATTTCTAAGCGAAATACGTGTGATTTGAGTGTTTTACAGTAACTTCCACGGAACTTTAGCTGTACCGGCGAGGGCACCACGGAGGGACCCCAAAACTTTGTATTCACTGAAATTCAGTGCATCTGATGATTTTATGAGCAAATCTATCGATTTCCATCAACACATCACGTAGAATATGTATCCGAGATGTTCTTACAAATCGTTCGTTTCAGACCGTGAAACGGCCAAATATGATGTAAAAACTGTTTCTCTCGCCTTCAAATGCTTAAAAATGCTATTTCTAAGCGATATACGTGTGATTTGAGTGTTTTACAGTAACTTCCACGGAACTTTAGCTGTAAAAACTGTTTCTCTCGCCTTCAAACGCTTAAAAATACTATTTCTAAGTGAAATACGTGTGATTTGAGGTTTTTACAGTAACTTTCACGGAACTTTATCTGTACCGGCGAGGGCATCACGGAGGGCTCCCAAAACCTTGTATTCACTGAAATTCAGTGCATTTGATGATTTTATGCGCAAATCAATCGATTTCCATCGATACATCACGTAGAATATGTATCCGAGATGATCTTACAAATCGTTCGTTTCAGACAGTGAAACGGCCAAATATGATGTAAAAACTGTTTCTCTCGCCTTCAAACGCTTAAAAATGCTATTTCTAAGCGAAATACGTGTGATTTGAGTGTTTTACAATAACTTCCACGGAACTTTAGCTGTACCGGCGAGGGCACCACGGAGGGCCCCCAAAACCTTGTATTCACTGAAATTTAGTGCATCTGATGATTTAATGCCAAATCAATCGATTTCCATCGATACATCACGTAGAATATGTATCCGAGATGTTCTTACAAATCGTTCGTTTCAGACCGTGAAACGGCCAAATATGATGTAAAAACTGTTTCTCTCGCCTTTCTAAGCGAAATACGTGTGATTTGAGTGTTTTACAGTAACTTCCACGGAACTTTAGCTGTACCGGCGAGGGCACCACGGAGAGCCCCCAAAACCTTGTATTCACTGAAATTCAGTGCAATTGATGATTTTATGCGCAAATCAATCGATTTCCATCGATACATCACGTAGAATATGTATCCGAGATGATCTTGCAAATCGTTCGTTTCAGACAGTGAAACGGCCAAATATGATGTAAAAACTGTTTCTCTCGCCTTCAAACGCTTAAAAATGCTATTTCTAAGCGAAATACGTGTGATTTGAGTGTTTTACAATAACTTCCACGGAACTTTAGCTGTACCGACGATGGCACCACGGAGGGCTCGCAAAACCTTGAATTCACTGATATTCAGTGCATCTGATGATTTTATGCTCAAATCAATAGATTTCTATCGATACATCACGTAGAATATGTATCCGAGATGTTCTTACAAATCGTTCGTTTCAGACCGTGAAACGGCCAAATATGATGTAAAAACTGTTTCTCTCGCCTTTCTAAGCGAAATACGTGTGATTTGAGTGTTTTACAGTAACTTCCACGGAACTTTAGCTGTACCGGCGACGTCACCACCGAGGGCCCCCAAAACCTTTTATTCACTGAAATTCAGTGCATCTGATGATTTTATGCGCAAATCAATCGATTTCCATCGATACATCACGTAGAATATGTATCCGAGATGTTCTTACAAGTCGTTCGTTTCAAAACGTGAAACGTCCAAATATGATGGAAAAACTGTTTCTCTCGCCTTCAAACGCTTAAAAATGCTATTTCTAAGCGAAATACGTGTGATTTGAGTGTTTTACAGTAACTTCCACGGAACTTTAGCTGTACCGGCGAGGGCACCACGGAGGGCCCCCAAAACCTTGTATTCACTGAAATTCAGTGCATCTGATGATTTTATGAGCAAATCAATCGATTTCCATCGATACATCACGTAGAATATGTATCCGAGATGTTCTTACAAATCGTTCGTTTCAGACCGTGAAACGGCCAAATATGATGTAAAACCTGTTTCTGTCGCCTTCAAACGCTTAAAAATGCTATATCTAAGCGAAATACGTGTGATTTGAGTGTTTTACAGTAACTTCCACGGAACTTTAGCTGTACCGGCGAGGGCACCACGGAGGGCCCCCAAAACCATGTATTCACTGGAATTCAGTGCATCTGATGATTTTATGCGCAAATCAATCGATTTCCATCGATACATCACGTAGAATATGTATCCGAGATGTTCTTACAAATCGATCGTTTACGGCCAAATATGATGTAAAAACTGTTTCTCTCGCCTTCAAACGCTTAAAAATGCTATTTCTAGGCGAAATACGTGTGATTTGAGTGTTTTACAGTAACTTCCACGGAACTTTAGCTGTACCGGCGAGGGCACCACGGAGGGCTCCCAAAACCTTGTATTCACTGAAATTTAGTGCATCTGATGATTTTATGCGCAAATCAATCGATTTCCATCGATACATCACGTAGAATATGTATCCGAGATGTTCTTACAAATCGTTCGTTTCAGACCGTGAAACGGCCAAATATGATGTAAAAACTGTTTCTCTCGCCTTCAAACGCTTAAAAATGCTATTTCTAAGCGATATACGTGTGATTTGAGTGTTTTACAGTAACTTCCACTTAACTTTAGCTGTACCGGCGAGGGCACCACGGAGGGCCCCCAAAACCATGTATTCACTGGAATTCAGTGCATCTGATGATTTTATGCGCAAATCAATCGATTTCCATCGATACATCACGTAGAATATGTATCCGAGATGTTCTTACAAATCGATCGTTTACGGCCAAATATGATGTAAAAACTGTTTCTCTCGCCTTCAAACGCTTAAAAATGCTATTTCTAGGCGAAATACGTGTGATTTGAGTGTTTTACAGTAACTTCCACGGAACTTTAGCTGTACCGGCGAGGGCACCACGGAGGGCTCCCAAAACCTTGTATTCACTGAAATTTAGTGCATCTGATGATTTTATGCGCAAATCAATCGATTTCCATCGATACATCACGTAGAATATGTATCCGAGATGTTCTTACAAATCGTTCGTTTCAGACCGTGAAACGGCCAAATATGATGTAAAAACTGTTTCTCTCGCCTTCAAACGCTTAAAAATGCTATTTCTAAGCGATATACGTGTGATTTGAGTGTTTTACAGTAACTTCCACGGAACTTTAGCTGTACCGGCGAGGGCACCACGGAGGGCCCCCAAAACCATGTATTCACTGGAATTCAGTGCATCTGATGATTTTATGCGCAAATCAATCGATTTCCATCGATACATCACGTAGAATATGTATCCGAGATGTTCTTACAAATCGATCGTTTACGGCCAAATATGATGTAAAAACTGTTTCTCTCGCCTTCAAACGCTTAAAAATGCTATTTCTAGGCGAAATACGTGTGATTTGAGTGTTTTACAGTAACTTCCACGGAACTTTAGCTGTACCGGCGAGGGCACCACGGAGGGCTCCCAAAACCTTGTATTCACTGAAATTTAGTGCATCTGATGATTTTATGCGCAAATCAATCGATTTCCATCGATACATCACGTAGAATATGTATCCGAGATGTTCTTACAAATCGTTCGTTTCAGACCGTGAATCGGCCAAATATGATGTAAAAACTGTTTCACTCGCCTTCAAACGCTTAAAAATGCTATTTTTAAGCGATATACGTGTGATTTGAGTATTTTACAGTAACTTCCACGGAACTTTAGCTGTAAAAACTGTTTCTCTCGCCTTCAAACGCTTAAAAATGCTATTTCTAAGCGAAATACGTGTGATTTGAGGTTTTTACAGTAACTTCCACGGAACTTTATCTGTACCGGCGAGGGCACCACGGAGGGCTCCCAAAACCTTGTATTCACTGAAATTCAGTGCATCTGATGATTTTATGCGCAAATCAATCGATTTCCATCGATACATCACGTAGAATATGTATCCGAGATGTTCTTACAAATCGTTCGTTTCAGACCGTGAAACGGTCAAATATGATGTAAAAACTGTTTCTCTCGCCTTCAAACGCTTAAAAATGCTATTTCTAAGCGAAATACGTGTGATTGAGCACCACGGAGGGCCCCCAAAACCTTGTATTCACTGAAATTTAGTGCATCTGATGATTTTATGAGCAAATCAATCGGCCACGTAGAATATGTATCCGAGATGTTCTTATAAATCGTTCGTTTCAGACCGTGAAACGGCCAAATATGATGTAAAAACTGTTTCTCTCGCCTTCACACGCTTAAAAATCTGATGTGGCCAGCACATAACCTCTCGCCGTATATTTTACCTGGCTGTATGCATAAAGCAAAGAATATTTTTATAAATACAAATAACATATTCATATAAATCTATGACGTATAAACTTCTTTGTTATTCAATAATAGCATGTCTCAACATGAAGATATTTTACCATAAATTATGTTACAATAAATTACAAAGTAGAGTACTATATATAAATATTAGGCTGGTAACAGCAATTTTCAATTCGAACAACGTTGTTTACTTTCTCTTCATATTCTTCTAGTAAAAACATTAATTTTGGGCGGTCTAAAATGTATATATGGATTGTGCATCTATTCTTACATATCTTCTTTTATATTTTATTTTTTCATACATGTTATATCTATATAAAACTAATTCCCTTGAATAAAGTGACGGATAGATTGCACTCCGATTATTCTTATATCGATGTGTAATTTTGTCAATATTTACAACTTACTTGAGAAGAATTTGATAGCTTTTTCGCAATTCAAAGTTACTCTAGTCTATAGTACTGGTGTACATTGTCCCATAATGTTTGAAACAAATTTAAGTCCTTCAACCTAGACTTGTCATCTCCATAATAGTCACAGATCAAGAATTAAGGGATTCTCCAAGTACATTTTTCTTTCATTACTCATTATTTCTGACACTGACATTTATCTGTCAGTTACAAATAATTTAAATTTGCAACTATTTTTCATGGCATCCTTTCGGTTGTAAAATTAATTACATTATTTTATATATTATATTTCTTTTATCTCTAAATCTATAAAAAATGTATAAAAATATTTAAATGTATCAGAAAGAGAATTTATTTTTCTTTAATATTATCAAGAAAAATTTTCAAAAAATAATATTTAAAAGATTTTTTTTCAAGAATCTTCTACTTTCGGTTGTCCATTTGTTACCAAAACCTTTTCAGATCTTCCCATGAATGTCCGATTGGGAAATACGTTGTTAAACAAATTTTAAGTCTTATAGTTTTTGAGTAACCGTCCTTCCAACATCCCACACACACACACACATCCACACACACACACACACACACACACACACAGACATCATCGTAAAAATGTTAAAATCGGATTGTAGGGACCTTAAAACGTGCTTATTCAATAAAATCTGGATATGCGATTTTTAGCATGAATCTAATACCTCTCTTAGCGAGGTAAAAATGCTATTTCTAAGCGAAATACGTGTGATTTGAGTGTTTTACAATAACTTCCACGGAACTTTAGCTGTATCGGCGAGGGCACCACGGAGGGCCCCCAAAACGTTTTATTCACCGAAATTCAGTGCATCTGATGATTTTATGAGCAAATCAATCGATTTCCATCGATACATCACGTAGAATATGTATCCGAGATGTTTTTACAAATCGTTCGTTTCAGAACGTGAAACGGCCAAATATGATGTAAAAACTGTTTCTCTCGCCTTCAAACGCTTAAAAATGCTATTTCTAAGCGAAATACATGTGATTTGAGTGTTTTACAGTAACTTCCACGGAACTTTAGCTGTACCGGCGAGGGCACCACGGAGGGCCCCCAAAACCTTGTATTCACTGAAATTCAGTGCATTTGATGATTTTATGCGCAAATCAATCGATTTCCATCGATACATCACGTAGAATATGTATCCGAGATGTTCTTACAAATCGTTCGTTTCAGAACGTGAAACGGCCAAATATGATGTAAAAACTGTTTCTCTCGCCTTCAAACGCATAAAAATGCTATTTCTAAGCGAAATACGTGTGATTTGAGTGTTTTACAGTAACTTCCACGGAACTTTAGCTGTACCGGCGAGGGCACCACGGAGGGCCCCCAAAACCTTGTATTCACTGAAATTCAGTGCATCTGATGATTTTATGCGCAAATCAATCGATTTCCATCGATACATCACGTAGAATATGTATCCGAGATGTTCTTACAAATCGTTCGTTTCAGACCGTGAAACGGCCAAATATGATGTAAAAACTGTTTCTCTCGCCTTCAAACGCTTAAAAATGCTATTTCTAAGCAAAATACGTGTGATTTGAGTGTTTTACAGTAACTTCCACGGAACTTTAGCTGTACCGGCGAGGGCACCACGGAGGGCCCCCAAAACCTTGTATTCACTAAAAATTCAGTGCATCTGATGATTTTATGCGCAAATCAATCGATTTCCATCGATACATCACGTAGAATATGTATCCGAGATGTTCTTACAAATCGTTCGTTTCAGACCGTGAAACGGCCAAATATGATGTAAAAACTGTTTCTCTCGCCTTCAAACGCTTAAAAATGCTATTTTTAAGCGAAATACCTGTGATTTGAGTGTTTTACAGTAACTTCCACGGAACTTTAGCTGTACCGGCGAGGGCAACACGGAGGGCCCCCAAAACCTTGTATTCACTGAAATTCAGTGCATCTGATGATTTTATGCGCAAATCAATCGATTTCCATTAGAATATGTATCCGAGATGTTCTTACAAATCCTTCGTTTCAGAACGTGAAACGGCCAAATATGATGTAAAAACTGTTTCTCTCGCCTTCAAACGCTTAAAATTGCTATTTCTAAGTGAAATACGTGTGATTTTAGTGTTTTACAGTAACTTCCACGGAACTTTAGCTGTACCGGCGAGAGCACCACTGAGGGCCCCCAAAACCTTGTATTCACTGAAATTCAGTGCATCTGATGATTTTATGCGCAAATCAATCGATTTCCATCGATACATCACGTAGAATATGTATCCGAGATGTTCTTACAAATCGTTCGTTTCAGACCGTGAAACGGCCAAATATGATGTAAAAACTGTTTCTCTCGCTTTCAAACGCTTAAAAATGCTATTTCTAAGCGAAATACGTGTGATTTGAGTGTTTTACAGTAACTTCCACGGAACTTTAGCTGTACCGGCGAGGGCACCACGGAGGGCTCCCAAAACCTTGTATTCACTGAAATTCAGTGCATCTGATGATTTTATGCGCAAATTAATCGATTTCCATCGATACATCACGTAGAATATGTATCCGAGATGTTCTTACAAATCGTTCGTTTACGGCCAAATATGATGTAAAACCTGTTTCTCTCGCCTTCATACGCTTAAAAATGCTATTTCTAAGCGAAATACGTGTGACTTGAATGTTTTACAGCAACTTCCACGGAACTTTAGCTGTACCGGCGAGGGCACCAAGGAGGGCCCCCAAAACCTTGTATTCACTGAAATTCAGTGCATCTGATGATTTTATGCGCAAATAAATCGATTTCCATCGATACATCACGTAGAATATGTATCCGAGATGTTCTTACAAATCGTTCGTTTCAGACCGTGAAACGGCCAAATACGATGTAAAAACTGTTTCTCTCGCCTTCAAACGCTTAAAAATGCTATTTCTAAGCGAAATACGTGTGATTTGAGTGTTTTACAGTTACTTCCACGGAACTTTAGCTGTACCTGCGAGGGCACCACGGAGGGCCCCCAAAACCTTGTATTCACTGATATTCAGTGCATCTGATGATTTTATGCGCAAATCAATCGATTTCCATCGATACATCACGTAGAATATGTATCCGAGATGTTCTTACAAATCGTTTGTTTCAGACAGTGAAACGGCCAAATACGATGTAAAAACTGTTTCTCTCTCCTTCAAACGCTTAAAAATGCTATTTCTAAGCGAAATACGTGTGATTTGAGTGTTTTACAGTAACATCCACGGAACTTTAGCTGTACCGGCGAGGGCACCACGGAGGTTCCCCAAAACCTTGTATTCACTGAAATTCAGTGCATCTGATGATTTTATGCGCAAATAAATCGATTTCCATCGATACATCACGTAGAATATGTATCCGAGATGTTCTTACAAATCGTTCGTTTCAGACCGTGAAACGGCCAAATACGATGTAAAAACTTTTTCTCTCGCCTTCAAACGCTTAAAAATGCTATTTCTAAGCGAAATACGTGTGATTTGAGTGTTTTACAGTTACTTCCACGGAACTTTAGCTGTACCTGCGAGGGCACCACGGAGGGCCCCCAAAACCTTGTATTCACTGATATTCAGTGCATCTGATGATTTTATGCGCAAATCAATCGATTTCCATCGATACATCACGTAGAATATGTATCCGAGATGTTCTTACAATTCGTTTGTTTCAGACAGTGAAACGGCCAAATACGATGTAAAAACTGTTTCTCTCTCCTTCAAACGCTTAAAAATGCTATTTCTAAGCGAAATACGTGTGATTTGAGTGTTTTACAGTAACTTCCACGGAACTTTAGCTGTACCGGCGAGGGCACCACGGAGGGCCCCCAAAACCTTGTATTCACTAAAATCAGTGCATCTGATGATTTTATGCGCAAATCAATCGATTTACATCGATACATCACGTAGAATATATATCCGAGATGTTCTTACAAATCGTTCGTTTCAGAACGTGAAACGGCCAAATATGATGTAAAAACTGATTCTCTCTCCTTCAAACGCTTAAAAATGCTATTTCTAAGCGAAATACGTGTGATTTGAGTGTTTTACAGTAACTGCCACGGAACTTTAGCTGTACCGGCGAGGGCACCACGGAGGGCCCCCAAAACCTTGTATTCACTGAAATCAGTGCATCTGATGATTTTATGCGCAAATCAATTGATTTCCATCGATACATCACGTAGAATATGTATCCGAGATGTTCTTACAAATCGTTCGTTTCAGACCGTGAAACGGCCAAATATGATGTAAAAACTGTTTCTCTCTCCTTCAAACGCTTAAAAATGCTATTTCTAAGCGAAATACGTGCGATTTGAGTGTTTTACAGTTACTTCCACGGAACTTTAGCTGTACCGGCGAGGGCACCACGGAGGGCCCCCAAAACCTTGTATTCACTGAAATTCAGTGCATCTGATGATTTTATGCGCAAATCAATCGATTTCCATCGATACATCACGTAGAATATGTGTCCGAGATGTTCTTACAAATCGTTCGTTTCAGAACGTGAAACGGCCAAATATGCTGTAAAAACTGTTTCTCTCGCCTTCAAACGCTTAAAAATGCTATTTCTAAGCGAAATACGTGTGATTTGAGTGTTTTACAGTAACTTCCACGCAACTTTAGCTGTACCGGCGAGGGCACCACGGAGAGCCCCCAAAACCTTGTAGTCACTGAAATTCAGTGCATTTGATGATTTTATGCGCAAATCAATCGATTTCCATCGATACATCACGTAGAATATGTATCCGAGATGTTCTTACAAATCGTTCGTTTCAGAACGTGAAACGGCCAAATATGATGTAAAAACTGTTTCTCTCGGCTTCAAACGCTTAAAAATGCTATTTCTAAGCGAAATACGTGTGATTTGAGTGTAACTTCCACGGAACTTTAGCTGTACCGGCGAGGGCACCACGGAAGGCCCCCAAAACCTTGCATTCACTGAAATTCAGTGCATCTGATAATTTTATGCGCAAATCAATCGATTTCCATCGATACATCACGTAGAATATGTATCCGAGATGTTCTTACAATCGTTCGTTTCAGACCGTGAAACGGCCAAATATGATGTAAAAACTGTTTCTCTCTCCTTCAAACGCTTAAAAATGCTATTTCTAAGCGAAATAAGTGTGATTTGAGTGTTTTACAGTAACTTCAACGGAACTTTAGCTGTACCGGCGAGGGGACCACGGAGGGCCCCCAAAAACCTTGTATTCACTGAAATTCAGTGCATCTGATGATTTTATGCGCAAATCAATCGATTTCCATCGATGCATCACGTAGAATATGTATCCGAGATGTTCTTACAAATCGTTCGTTTCAGAACGTGAAACGGCCAAATATGATGTAAAAACTGTTTCTCTCGCCTTCAAACGCTTAAAAATGCTATTTCTAAGCGAAATACGTGTGATTTGAGTGTTTTACAGTAACTTCCACGGAACTTTAGCTGTACCGGCGAGGGCACCACGGAGGGCCCGCAAAACCTTGTATTCACTGAAATTCAGTGCATCTGATGATTTTATGCGCAAATCAATCGATTTCCATCGATACATCACGTAGAATATGTATCCGAGATGTTCTTACAAATCGTTCATTTCAGACCTTGAAACGGCCAAATATGATGTAAAAACTGTTTCTCTCGCCTTTCTAAGCGAAATACGTGTGATTTGAGTGTTTTACAGTAACTTCCACGGAACTTTAGCTGTACCGGCGAGGGCACCACGGAGAGCCCCCAAAACCTTGTAGTCACTGAAATTCAGTGCATTTGATGATTTTATGCGCAAATCAATCGATTTCCATCGATACATCACGTAGAATATGTATCCGAGATGTTCCTACAAATCGTTCGTTTCAGAACGTGAAACGGCCAAATATGTTGTAAAAACTGTTTCTCTCGGCTTCAAACGCTTAAAAATACTATTTCTAAGCGAAATACGTGTGATTTGAGTGTTTTACAGTAACTTCCACGAAACTTTAGCTGTACCGGCGACGTCACCACGGAGGGCCCCCAAAACCTTGTATTCACTGAAATTCAGTGCATCTGATGATTTTATGCGCAAATCAATCGATTTCCATCGATACATCACGTAGAATATGTATCCGAGATGTTCTTACAAGTCGTTCGTTTCAAAACGTGAAACGGCCAAATATGATGGAAAAACTGTTTCTCTCGCCTTTAAAACGCTTAAAAATGCTATTTCTAAGCGAAATACGTGTGATTTGAGTGTTTTACAGTAACTTCCACGGAACTTTAGATGTAAAAACTGTTTCTCTCGCCTTCAAACGCTTAAAAATGCTATTTCTAAGCGAAATACGTGTGATTTGAGTGTTTTACAGTAACTTCCACGAAACTTTAACTGTACCGGCGAGGGCACCACGGAGGGCCCCCAAAACCTTGTATTCACTGAAATTCAGTGCATCTGATGATTTTATGAGCAAATCATTCGATTTCCATCGATACATCACGTAGAATATGTATCCGAGATGTTCTTACAAATCGTTTGTTTCAGACCGTGAAACGGCCAAATATGATGTAAAAACTGTTTCTCTCGCCTTCAAACGCTTAAAAATGCTATTTCTAAGCGAAATACGTGTGATTTGAGTGTTTTACAGTAACTTCCACGGAACTTTAGCTGTAGCGGCGAGGGCACCACGGAGGGCCCCCAAAACCATGTATTCACTGGAATTCAGTGCATTTGATGATTTTATGCGCAAATCAATCGATTTCCATCGATACATCACGTAGAATATGTATCCGAGATGTTCCTACAAATCGTTCGTTTCAGAACGTGAAACGGCCAAATATGTTGTAAAAACTGTTTCTCTCGGCTTCAAACGCTTAAAAATACTGTTTCTAAGCGAAATACGTGTGATTTGAGTGTTTTACAGTAACTTCCACGAAACTTTAGCTGTACCGGCGACGTCACCACGGAGGGCCCCCAAAACCTTGTATTCACTGAAATTCAGTGCATCTGATGATTTTATGCGCAAATCAATCGATTTCCATCGATACATCACGTAGAATATGTATCCGAGATGTTCTTACAAGTCGTTCGTTTCAAAACGTGAAACGGCCAAATATGATGGAAAAACTGTTTCTCTCGCCTTTAAACGCTTAAAAATGCTATTTCTAAGCGAAATACGTGTGATTTGAGTGTTTTACAGTAACTTCCACGGAACTTTAGCTGTAAAAACTGTTTCTCTCGCCTTCAAACGCTTAAAAATGCTATTTCTAAGCGAAATACGTGTGATTTGAGGTTTTTACAGTAACTTCCACGGAACTTTATCTGTACCGGCGAGGGCACCACGGAGGGCTCCCAAAACCTTGTATTCACTGAGATTCAGTGCATCTGATGATTTTATGCGCAAATCAATCGATTTCCATCGATACATCACGTAGAATATGTATCCGAGATGTTCTTACAAATCGTTCGTTTCAGACCGTGAAACGGCCAAATATGATGTAAAAACTGTTTCTCTTGCCTTCAAACGCTTAAAAATGCTATTTCTAAGCGAAATACGTGTGATTGAGCACCACGGAGGGCCCCCAAAACCTTGTATTCACTGAAATTCAGTGCATCTGATGATTTTATGAGCAAATCAATCGGCCACGTAGAATATGTATCCGAGATGTTCTTATAAATCGTTCGTTTCAGACCGTGAAACGGCCAAATATGATGTAAAAACTGTTTCTCTCGCCTTCACACGCTTAAAAATCTGATGTGGCCAGCACATAACCTCTCGCCGTATATTTTACCTGGCTGTATGCATAAAGCAAAGAATATTTTTATAAATACAAATAATATATTCATATAAATCTATGACGTATAAACTTCTTTGTTATTCAATAATAGCATGTCTCAACATGAAGATATTTTACCATAAATTATGTTACAATAAATTACAAAGTAGAGTGCTATATATAAATATTAGGCTGGTAACAGCAATTTTCAATTCGGTCTAAAATGTATATATGGATTGTGCATCTATTCTTACATATCTTCTTTTACATTTTATTTTTTCATACATGTTATATCTAAATAACACTAATTCCCTTTAATAAAGTGACGGATAGATTGCACTCCGATTATTCTTATATCGATGTGTAATTTTGTCAATATTTACAACTTAGTTGAGAAGAATTTGATAGCTTTTTCGCAATTCAAAGTTACTCTAGTCTATAGTACTGGTGTACATTGTCCCATAATGTTTGAAACAAATTTAAGTCCTTCAACCTAGACTTGTCATCTCCATAATAGTCACAGATCAAGAATTAAGGGATTCTCCAAGTACATTTTTCTTTCATTACTCATTATTTCTGACACTGACATTTATCTGTCAGTCACAAATAATTTAAATTTGCAACTATTTTTCATGGCATCCTTTCGGTTGTAAAATTAATTACATTATTTTATATATTATATTCCTTTTATCTGTATATCTATAAAAAATGTATAAAAATATTTAAATGTATCAGAAAGAGAATTTATTTTTCTTTTATTATCAAGAAAAATTTTCAAAAAATAATATTTAAAAGATTTTTTTTCAAGAATCTTCTACTTCCGGTTGTCCATTTGTTACCAAAACCTTTTCAGATCTTCCCATGAATGTCCGATTGGGAAATACGTTGTTAAACAAATTTTAAGTCTTATAGTTTTTGAGTAACCGTCCTTCCAACATCCCACACACACACACATCCACACACACACACACACACACACACACACAGACATCATCGTAAAAATGTTAAAATCGGATTAAAACGTGCTTATTCAATAAAATCTGGATATGCGATTTTTAGCTTGAATCCAATACCTCTCTTAGCGAGGTAAAAATGCTATTTCTAAGCGAAATACGTGTGATTTGAGTGTTTTACAATAACTTCCACGGAACTTTAGCTGTATCGGCGAGGGCACCACGGAGGGACCCAAAACGTTGTATTCACCGAAATTCAGTGCATCTGATGATTTTATGAGCAAATCAATCGATTTCCATCGATACATCACGTAGAATATGTATCCGAGATGTTTTTACAAATCGTTCGTTTCAGAACGTGAAACGGCCAAATATGATGTAAAAACTGTTTCTCTCGCCTTCAAACGCTTAAAAATGCTATTTCTAAGCGAAATACGTGTGATTTGAGTATTTTACAGAACTTCCACGGAACTTTAGCTGTACCGGCGAGGGCACCACGGAGGGCCCCCAAAACCTTGTATTCACTAAAATTCAGTGTATCTGATGATTCTATGCCCTAATCAATCGATTTCCATCGATACATCACGTAGAATATGTATCCGAGGTGTTCTTACAAATCGTTCGTTTACGGCCAAATATGATGTAAAAACTGTTTCTCTCGCCTTCAAACGCTTAAAAATGCTATTTCTAAGCGAAATACGTGTGATTTGAGTGTTTTACAATAACTTCCACGGAACTTTAGCTGTACCGGCGAGGGCACCACGGAGGGCCCCCAAAACCTTGTATTCACTGAAATTCAGTGCATCTGATGATTTTATGAGCAAATCAATCGATTTCCATCGATACATCACGTAGAATATGTATGCGAGATGTTCTTACAAATCGTTCGTTTCAGACCGTGAAACGGCCAAATATGATGTAAAAACTGTTTTTCTCGCCTTCAAACGCTTAAAAATGCTATTTCTAAGCGAAATACGTGTGATATGAGTGTTTTACAGTAACGTCCACGGAACTTTAGCTGTAACCGGCGAGGGTACCACGGAAGGCACCCAAAACCTTGTATTTACTGAAATTCAGTGCATCTGATGATTTTATGCGCTAATCAATCGATTTCCATCGATACATCACATAGAATATGTATCCGAGATGTTCTTACAAATCGTTCGTTTCAGACCGTGAAACGGCCAAATATGATGTAAAAATTGTTTTTCTCGCCTTCAAACGGTTAAAAATGATATTTCTAAGCGAAATACGTGTGATATGAGTGTTTTACAGTAACTTCCACGGAACTTTAGCTGTACCGGCGAGGGCACCACGGAGGGACCCCAAAACTTTGTATTCACTGAAATTCAGTGCATCTGATGATTTTATGAGCAAATCTATCGATTTCCATCGACACATCACGTAGAATATGTATCCGAGATGTTCTTACAAATCGTTCGTTTCAGACCGTGAAACGGCCAAACATGATGTAAAAACTGTTTCTCTCGCCTTCAAACGCTTAAAAATGCTATTTCTAAGCGAAATACGTGTGATTTGAGTGTTTTACAGTAACTTCCACGGAACTTTAGCTGTACCGGCGAGGGCACCACGGAGGGACCCCAAAACTTTGTATTCACTGAAATTCAGTGCATCTGATGATTTTATGAGCAAATCTATCGATTTCCATCGACACATCACGTAGAATATGTATCCGAGATGTTCTTACAAATCGTTCGTTTCAGACCGTGAAACGGCCAAATATGATGTAAAAACTGTTTCTCTCGCCTTCAAATGCTTAAAAATGCTATTTCTAAGCGATATACGTGTGATTTGAGTGTTTTACAGTAACTTCCACGGAACTTTAGCTGTAAAAACTGTTTCTTTCGCCTTCAAACGCTTAAAAATACTATTTCTAAGTGAAATACGTGTGATTTGAGGTTTTTACAGTAACTTTCACGGAACTTTATCTGTACCGGCGAGGGCATCACGGAGGGCTCCCAAAACCTTGTATTCACTGAAATTCAGTGCATTTGATGATTTTATGCGCAAATCAATCGATTTCCATCGATACATCACGTAGAATATGTATCCGAGATGATCTTACAAATCGTTCGTTTCAGACAGTGAAACGGCCAAATATGATGTAAAAACTGTTTCTCTCGCCTTCAAACGCTTAAAAATGCTATTTCTAAGCGAAATACGTGTGATTTGAGTGTTTTACAATAACTTCCACGGAACTTTAGCTGTACCGGCGAGGGCACCACGGAGGGCCCCCAAAACCTTGTATTCACTGAAATTTAGTGCATCTGATGATTTAATGCCAAATCAATCGATTTCCATCGATACATCACGTAGAATATGTATCCGAGATGTTCTTACAAATCGTTCGTTTCAGACCGTGAAACGGCCAAATATGATGTAAAAACTGTTTCTCTCGCCTTTCTAAGCGAAATACGTGTGATTTGAGTGGTTTACAGTAACTTCCACGGAACTTTAGCTGTACCGGCGAGGGCACCACGGAGAGCACCCAAAACCTTGTATTCACTGAAATTCAGTGCAATTGATGATTTTATGCGCAAATCAATCGATTTCCATCGATACATCACGTAGAATATGTATCCGAGATGATCTTACAAATCGTTCGTTTCAGACAGTGAAACGGCCAAATATGATGTAAAAACTGTTTCTCTCGCCTTCAAACGCTTAAAAATGCTATTTCTAAGCGAAATACGTGTGATTTGAGTGTTTTACAATAACTTCCACGGAACTTTAGCTGTACCGACGATGGCACCACGGAGGGCTCGCAAAACCTTGAATTCACTGATATTCAGTGCATCTGATGATTTTATGCTCAAATCAATAGATTTCTATCGATACATCACGTAGAATATGTATCCGAGATGTTCTTACAAATCGTTCGTTTCAGACCGTGAAACGGCCAAATATGATGTAAAAACTGTTTCTCTCGCCTTTCTAAGCGAAATACGTGTGATTTGAGTGTTTTACAGTAACTTCCACGGAACTTTAGCTGTACCGGCGAGGGCACCACGGAGAGCCCCCAAAACCTTGTATTCACTGAAATTCAGTGCAATTGATGATTTTATGCGCAAATCAATCGATTTCCATCGATACATCACGTAGAATATGTATCCGAGATGTTCCTACGAATCGTTCGTTTCAGAACGTGAAACGGCCAAATATGTTGTAAAAACTGTTTCTCTCGGCTTCAAACGCTTAAAAATGCTATTTCTAAGCGAAATACGTGTGATTTGAGTGTTTTACAGTAACTTCCACGGAACTTTAGCTGTACCGGCGACGTCACCACGGAGGGCCCCCAAAACCTTTTATTCACTGAAATTCAGTGCATCTGATGATTTTATGCGCAAATCAATCGATTTCCATCGATACATCACGTAGAATATGTATCCGAGATGTTCTTACAAGTCGTTCGTTTCAAAACGTGAAACGGCCAAATATGATGGAAAAACTGTTTCTCTCGCCTTCAAACGCTTAAAAATGCTATTTCTAAGCGAAATACGTGTGATTTGAGTGTTTTACAGTAACTTCCACGGAACTTTAGCTGTACCGGCGAGGGCACCACGGAGGGCCCCCAAAACCTTGTATTCACTGAAATTCAGTGCATCTGATGATTTTATGAGCAAATCAATCGATTTCCATCGATACATCACGTAGAATATGTATCCGAGATGTTCTTACAAATCGTTCGTTTCAGACCGTGAAACGGCCAAATATGATGTAAAACCTGTTTCTGTCGCCTTCAAACGCTTAAAAATGCTATATCTAAGCGAAATACGTGTGATTTGAGTGTTTTACAGTAACTTCCACGGAACTTTAGCTGTACCGGCGAGGGCACCACGGAGGGCCCCCAAAACCATGTATTCACTGGAATTCAGTGCATCTGATGATTTTATGCGCAAATCAATCGATTTCCATCGATACATCACGTAGAATATGTATCCGAGATGTTCTTACAAATCGATCGTTTACGGCCAAATATGATGTAAAAACTGTTTCTCTCGCCTTCAAACGCTTAAAAATGCTATTTCTAGGCGAAATACGTGTGATTTGAGTGTTTTACAGTAACTTCCACGGAACTTTAGCTGTACCGGCGAGGGCACCACGGAGGGCTCCCAAAACCTTGTATTCACTGAAATTTAGTGCATCTGATGATTTTATGCGCAAATCAATCGATTTCCATCGATACATCACGTAGAATATGTATCCGAGATGTTCTTACAAATCGTTCGTTTCAGACCGTGAAACGGCCAAATATGATGTAAAAACTGTTTCTCTCGCCTTCAAACGCTTAAAAATGCTATTTCTAAGCGATATACGTGTGATTTGAGTGTTTTACAGTAACTTCCACGGAACTTTAGCTGTACCGGCGAGGGCACCACGGAGGGCCCCCAAAACCATGTATTCACTGGAATTCAGTGCATCTGATGATTTTATGCGCAAATCAATCGATTTCCATCGATACATCACGTAGAATATGTATCCGAGATGTTCTTACAAATCGATCGTTTACGGCCAAATATGATGTAAAAACTGTTTCTCTCGCCTTCAAACGCTTAAAAATGCTATTTCTAGGCGAAATACGTGTGATTTGAGTGTTTTACAGTAACTTCCACGGAACTTTAGCTGTACCGGCGAGGGCACCACGGAGGGCTCCCAAAACCTTGTATTCACTGAAATTTAGTGCATCTGATGATTTTATGCGCAAATCAATCGATTTCCATCGATACATCACGTAGAATATGTATCCGAGATGTTCTTACAAATCGTTCGTTTCAGACCGTGAAACTGGCCAAATATGATGTAAAAACTGTTTCTCTCGCCTTCAAACGCTTAAAAATGCTATTTCTAAGCGATATACGTGTGATTTGAGTGTTTTACAGTAACTTCCACGGAACTTTAGCTGTACCGGCGAGGGCACCACGGAGGGCCCCCAAAACCATGTATTCACTGGAATTCAGTGCATCTGATGATTTTATGCGCAAATCAATCGATTTCCATCGATACATCACGTAGAATATGTATCCGAGATGTTCTTACAAATCGATCGTTTACGGCCAAATATGATGTAAAAACTGTTTCTCTCGCCTTCAAACGCTTAAAAATGCTATTTCTAGGCGAAATACGTGTGATTTGAGTGTTTTACAGTAACTTCCACGGAACTTTAGCTGTACCGGCGAGGGCACCACGGAGGGCTCCCAAAACCTTGTATTCACTGAAATTTAGTGCATCTGATGATTTTATGCGCAAATCAATCGATTTCCATCGATACATCACGTAGAATATGTATCCGAGATGTTCTTACAAATCGTTCGTTTCAGACCGTGAATCGGCCAAATATGATGTAAAAACTGTTTCTCTCGCCTTCAAACGCTTAAAAATGCTATTTTTAAGCGATATACGTGTGATTTGAGTGTTTTACAGTAACTTCCACGGAACTTTAGCTGTAAAAACTGTTTCTCTCGCCTTCAAACGCTTAAAAATGCTATTTCTAAGCGAAATACGTGTGATTTGAGGTTTTTACAGTAACTTCCACGGAACTTTATCTGTACCGGCGAGGGCACCACGGAGGGCTCCCAAAACCTTGTATTCACTGAAATTCAGTGCATCTGATGATTTTATGCGCAAATCAATCGATTTCCATCGATACATCACGTAGAATATGTATCCGAGATGTTCTTACAAATCGTTCGTTTCAGACCGTGAAACGGTCAAATATGATGTAAAAACTGTTTCTCTCGCCTTCAAACGCTTAAAAATGCTATTTCTAAGCGAAATACGTGTGATTGAGCACCACGGAGGGCCCCCAAAACCTTGTATTCACTGAAATTTAGTGCATCTGATGATTTTATGAGCAAATCAATCGGCCACGTAGAATATGTATCCGAGATGTTCTTATAAATCGTTCGTTTCAGACCGTGAAACGGCCAAATATGATGTAAAAACTGTTTCTCTCGCCTTCACACGCTTAAAAATCTGATGTGGCCAGCACATAACCTCTCGCCGTATATTTTACCTGGCTGTATGCATAAAGCAAAGAATATTTTTATAAATACAAATAACATATTCATATAAATCTATGACGTATAAACTTCTTTGTTATTCAATAATAGCATGTCTCAACATGAAGATATTTTACCATAAATTATGTTACAATAAATTACAAAGTAGAGTACTATATATAAATATTAGGCTGGTAACAGCAATTTTCAATTCGAACAACGTTGTTTACTTTCTCTTCATATTCTTCTAGTAAAAACATTAATTTTGGGCGGTCTAAAATGTATATATGGATTGTGCATCTATTCTTACATATCTTCTTTTATATTTTATTTTTTCATACATGTTATATCTAAATAAAACTAATTCCCTTGAATAAAGTGACGGATAGATTGCACTCCGATTATTCTTATATCGATGTGTAATTTTGTCAATATTTACAACTTACTTGAGAAGAATTTGATAGCTTTTTCGCAATTCAAAGTTACTCTAGTCTATAGTACTGGTGTACATTGTCCCATAATGTTTGAAACAAATTTAAGTCCTTCAACCTAGACTTGTCATCTCCATAATAGTCACAGATCAAGAATTAAGGGATTCTCCAAGTACATTTTTCTTTCATTACTCATTATTTCTGACACTGACATTTATCTGTCAGTTACAAATAATTTAAATTTGCAACTATTTTTCATGGCATCCTTTCGGTTGTAAAATTAATTACATTATTTTATATATTATATTTCTTTTATCTCTAAATCTATAAAAAATGTATAAAAATATTTAAATGTATCAGAAAGAGAATTTATTTTTCTTTAATATTATCAAGAAAAATTTTCAAAAAGTAATATTTAAAAGATTTTTTTTCAAGAATCTTCTACTTTCGGTTGTCCATTTGTTACCAAAACCTTTTCAGATCTTCCCATGAATGTCCGATTGGGAAATACGTTGTTAAACATATTTTAAGTCTTATAGTTTTTGAGTAACCGTCCTTCCAACATCCCACACACACACACACATCCACACACACACACACACACACACACACACAGACATCATCGTAAAAATGTTAAAATCGGACTGTAGGGACCTTAAAACGTGCTTATTCAATAAAATCTGGATATGCGATTTTTAGCATGAATCTAATACCTCTCTTAGCGAGGTAAAAATGCTATTTCTAAGCGAAATACGTGTGA
This sequence comes from Harpalus rufipes, assembly GCA_951394225.1. Classification (NCBI taxonomy): domain Eukaryota; kingdom Metazoa; phylum Arthropoda; class Insecta; order Coleoptera; family Carabidae; genus Harpalus; species Harpalus rufipes. Next base: position 35,579,958 of record OX596276.1, read on the forward strand.
TTTGAGTGTTTTACAATAACTTCCACGGAACTTTAGCTGTATCGGCGAGGGCACCACGGAGGGCCCCCAAAACGTTTTATTCACCGAAATTCAGTGCATCTGATGATTTTATGAGCAAATCAATCGATTTCCATCGATACATCACGTAGAATATGTATCCGAGATGTTTTTACAAATCGTTCGTTTCAGAACGTGAAACGGCCAAATATGATGTAAAAACTGTTTCTCTCGCCTTCAAACGCTTAAAAATGCTATTTCTAAGCGAAATACGTGTGATTTGAGTGTTTTACAGTAACTTCCACGGAACTTTATCTGTACCGGTGAGGGCACCAAGGAGGGCCCCCAAAACCTTGTATTCAATGAAATACAGTGCATCTGATGATTTTATGCGCAAATCAATCGATTTCCATCGATACATCACGTAGCATATGTATCCGAGATGTTCTTACAAATCGTTCGTTTACGGCCAAATATGATGTAAAAACTGTTTCTCTCGCCTTCAAACGCTTAAAAACGCTATTTCTAAGCGAAATACGTGTGATTTGAGTGTTTTACAGTAACTTCCACGGAACTTTAGCTGTACCGGCGAGGGCACCACGGAAGGCTCCCAAAACCTTGAATTCACTGAAATTCAGTGCATCTAATGATTTTATGCGCAAATCAATCGATTTCCATCGATACATCACGTAGAATATGTATCCGAGATGTTCTTACAAATCGTTCGTTTCAGACCGTGAAACGGCCAAATATGATGTAAAACCTGTTTCTCTCGCCTTCAAACGCTTAAAAATGCTATTTCTAAGCGAAATGTGTGTGATATGAGTGTTTTACAGTAACGTCCACGGAACTTTAGCTGTAACCGGCGAGGGTACCACGGAAGGCACCCAAAACCTTGTATTTACCGAAATTCAGTGCATCTGATGATTTTATGCGCAAATCAATCGATTTCCATCGATACATCACGTAGAATATGTATCCGAGATGTTCTTACAAATCGTTCGTTTCAGACCGTGAAACGGCCAAATATGATGTAAAAACTGTTTTTCTCGCCTTCAAACGCTTAAAAATGCTATTTCTAAGCGAAATACGTGTGATATGAGTGTTTTACAGTAACTTCCACGGAACTTTAGCTGTACCGGCGAGGGCACCACGGAGGGCCCCCAAAACCTTGTATTCACTGAAATTCAGTGCATCTGATGATTTTATGAGCAAATCTATCGATTTCCATCGACACATCACGTAGAATATGTATCCGAGATGTTCTTACAAATCGTTCGTTTCAGACCGTGAAACGGCCAAACATGATGTAAAAACTGTTTCTCTCGCCTTCAAACGCTTAAAAAGGCTATTTCTAAGCGAAATACGTGTGATTTGAGTGTTTTACAGTAACTTCCACGGAACTTTAGCTGTACCGGCGAGGGCACCACGGAAGGCTCCCAAAACCTTGAATTCACTGAAATTCAGTGCATCTAATGATTTTATGCGCAAATCAATCGATTTCCATCGATACATCACGTAGAATATGTATCCGAGATGTTCTTACAAATCGTTCGTTTCAGACCGTGAAACGGCCAAATATGATGTAAAACCTGTTTCTCTCGCCTTCAAACGCTTAAAAATGCTATTTCTAAGCGAAATACGTGTGATTTGAGTGTTTTACAGTAACTTCCACGGAACTTTAGCTGTACCGGCGAGGGCACCACGGAGGGCCCCCAAAACCATGTATTCACTGGAATTCAGTGCATCTGATGATTTTATGCGCAAATCAATCGATTTCCATCGATACATCACGTAGAATATGTATCCGAGATGTTCTTACAAATTGAACGTTTACGGCCAAGTATGATGTAAAAACTGTTTCTCTCGCCTTCAAACGCTTAAAAATGCTATTTCTAAGCGAAATACGTGTGATTTGAGTGTTTTACAGTAACTTCCACGGAACTTTAGCTGTACCGGCGAGGGCACCACGGAGGGCCCCCAAAACCTTGTATTCACTGAAATTTAGTGCTACTGATGATTTTATGCGCAAATCAATCGATTTCCATCGATACATCACGTAGAATAAGTATCCGAGATGTTCTTACAAATCGTTCGTTTCAGACCGTGAAACGGCCAAATATGATGTAAAAACTGTTTCTCTCGCCTTCAAACGCTTAAAAATGCTATTTCTAAGCGATATACGTGTAATTTGAGTGTTTTACAGTAACTTCCACGGAACTTTAGCTGTAAAAACTGTTTCTCTCGCCTTCAAACGCTTAAAAATGCTATTTCTAAGCGAAATACGTGTGATTTGTGGTTTTTACAGTAACTTCCACGGAACTTTATCTGTACCGGCGAGTGCACCACGGAGGGCTCCCAAAACCTTGTATTCACTGAAATTCAGTGCATCTGATGATTTTATGCGCAAATCAATCGATTTCCATCGATACATCACGTAGAATATGTATCCGAGATGTTCTTACAAATCGTTCGTTTCAGACCGTAAAACGGCCAAATATGATGTAAAAACTGTTTCTCTCGCCTTCAAACGCTTAAAAATGCTATTTCTAAGCGAAATACGTGTGATTTGAGTGTTTTACAATAACTTCCACGGAACTTTAGCTGTACCGGCGAGGACACCACGGAGGGCCCCCAAAACCTTGTATTCACTGAAATTTAGTGCATCTGATGATTTTATGCGCAAATCAATCGATTTCCATCGATACATCACGTAGAATATGTATCCGAGATGTTCTTACAAATCGTTCGTATCAGACCGTGAAACGGCCAAATATGATGTAAAAACTGTTTCTCTCGCCTTCAAACGCTTAAAAATGCTATTTCTAAGCGAAATACGTGTGATTTGAGTGTTTTACAGTAACTTCCACGGAACTTTAGCTGTACCAGCGAGGGCCCCACGGAGGGCCCCTAAAACCTTGTATTCACTGAAATTCAGTGCATCTGATGATTTTATGCGCAAATCAATCGATTTCTATCGATACATCACGTAGAATATGTATCCGAGATGTTCTTACAAATCGTTCGTTTCAGACCGTGAAACGGCCAAATATGATGTGAAACCTGTTTCTCTCGCCTTCAAACGCTTAAAAATGCTATTTCTAAGCGAAATGCGTGTGATTTAAGTGTTTTACAGTAACTTCCACGGAACTTTAGCTGTACCGGCGAGGGCACCACGGAGGGCCCCCAAAACCATGTATTCACTGAAATTCAGTGCATCTGATGATTTTATGTGCAAATCAATCGATTTCCATCGATACATCACGTAGAATATGTATCCGAGATGTTCTTACAAATCGTTCGTTTCAAACCGTGAAACGGCCAAATATCATGTAAAAACTGTTTCTCTCGCCTTCAAATGCTTAAAAAATGCTATTTCCAAGTGAAATACGTGTGATTTTAGTGTTTTACAGTAACTTCCACGGAACTTTAGCTGTACCGGCGAGGGCACCACGGAGGGCCCCCAAAAGCTTGTATTCACTAAAATTCAGTGTATCTGATGATTCCATGCCCAAATCAATCGATTTCCAACGATAAATCACGCAGAATATGTATCCGAGATGTTCTTACAAATCGTTCGTTTCACACAGTGAAACGGCCAAATATGATGTAAAAACTGTTTCTCTCGCCTTCAAACGCTTAAAAATGCTATTTCTAAGCGAAATACGTGTGATTTGAGTGTTTTACAGTAACTTCCACGGAACTTTAGCTGTACCGGCGAGGGCACCACGGAAGGCCCCCAAAACCTTGTATTCACTGAAATTCAGTGCATCTGATGATTTTATGCGCAAATCAATCGATTTCCATCGATACATCACGTAGAATATGTATCCGAGATGTTCTTACAAATCGTTCGTTTCAGACCGTGAAACGGCCAAATATGATAAAAAAAACTGTTTCTCTCTCCTTCAAACGCTTAAAAATGCTATTTTTAAGCGAAATACGTGTGATTAGAATGTTTTACAGTAACTGCCACGGAACTTTAGCTGTACCGGCGAGGGCACCACGGAGGGCCCCCAAAACCTTGTATTTACTGAAATTTAGTGCATCTGATGATTTTATGCGCAAATCAATCGATTTCCATCGATACATCACGTAGAATATGTATCTGAGATGTTCTTACAAATCCTTCGTTTCAGAACTTGAAACGGCCAAATATGATGTAAAAACTGTTTCTCTCGCCTTCAAACGCTTAAAAATGCTATTTCTAAGTGAAATACATGTGATTTTAGTGTTTTACAGTAACTTCCACGGAACTTTAGCTGTACCGGCGAGGGCACCACGGAGGGCCCCCAAAACCTTGTATTCACTGAAATTCAGTGCATCTGATGATTTTATGCGCAAATCAATCGATTTCCATCGATACATCACGTAGAAAATGTATCCGCGATGTTCTTACAAATCGTTCGTTTCAGAACGTGAAACGGCCAAATATGATGTAAAAACTGTTTCTCTCGCCTTCAAACGCTTAAAAATGCTATTTCTAAGCGAAATACGTGTGATTTGAGTGTTTTACAGTAACTTCCACGGAACTTTAGCTGTACCGGCGAGGGCACCACGGAGGGCCCCCAAAACCTTGTATTCACTGAAATTCAGTGCATCTGATGATTTTATGCGCAAATCAATCGATTTCCATCGATACATCACGTAGAATATGTATCCGAGATGTTCTTACAAATCGTTCGTTTCAGACCGTGAAACGGCCAAATATGATGTAAAAACTGTTTCTCTCGCCTTCAAACGCTTAAAAATGCTATTTCTAAGCAAAATACGTATGATTTGAGTGTTTTACAGTAACTTCCACGGAACTTTAGCTGTACCGGCGAGGGCACCACGGAGGGCCCCCAAAACCTTGTATTCACTGAAATTCAGTGCATCTGATGATTTTATGCGCAAATCAATCGATTTCCATCGATACATCACGTAGAATATGTATCCGAGATGTTCTTACAAATCGTTCGTTTCAGACCGTGAAACGGCCAAATATGATGTAAAAATTGTTTCTCTCTCCTTCAAACGCTTAAAAATGCTATTTCTAAGCGAAATACGTGTGATTTGTGTGTTTTACAGTAACTTCCACGTAACTTTAGCTGTACCGGCGAGGGCACCACGGAGGGCCCCCAAAACCTTGTATTCACTGAAATTCAGTGCATCTGATGATTTTATGCGCAAATCAATCGATTTCCATCGATACATCACGTAGAATATGTATCCGAGATGTTCTTACAAATCGTTCGTTTCAGAGCGTGAAACGGCCAAATATGATGTAAAAACTGTTTCTCTCGCCTTCAAACGCTTAAAAATGCTATTTTTAAGCGAAATACGTGTGATTTGAGTGTTTTACAGTAACTTCCACGAAACTTTAGCTGTACCGGCGAGGGCACCACGGAGGGCCCCCAAAACCTTGTATTCACTGAAATTCAGTGCATCTGATGATTTTATGCGCAAATCAATCGATTTCCATTAGAATATGTATCCGAGATGTTCTTACAAATCCTTCGTTTCAGAACGTGAAACGGCCAAATATGATGTAAAAACGGTTTCTCTCGCCTTCAAACGCTTAAAAATGCTATTTCTAAGTGAAATACGTGTGATTTTAGTGTTTTACAGTAACTTCCACGGAACTTTAGCTGTACCGGCGAGGGCACCACGGAGGACCCCCAAAACCTTGTATTCACTGAAATTCAGTGCATCTGATGATTTTATGCGCAAATCAATCGATTTCCATCGATACATCACGTAGAATATGTATCCGAGATGTTCTTACAAATCGTTCGTTTCAGACCGTGAAACGGCCAAATATGAGGTAAAAACTGTTTCTCTCTCCTTCAAACGCTTAAAAATGCTATTTCTAAGCGAAATACGTGTGATTAGAATGTTTTACAGTAACTGCCACGGAACTTTAGCTGTACCGGCGAGGGCACCACGGAGGGCTCCCAAAACCTTGTATTTACTAAAATTCAGTGCATCTGATGATTTTATGCGCAAATCAATCGATTTCCATCGATACATCACGTAGAATATGAATGTATCCGAGATGTTCTTACAAATCCTTCGTTTCAGAGCGTGAAACGGCCAAATATGATGTAAAAACTGTTTCTCTCGCCTTCAAACGCTTAAAAAAGCTATTTTTAAGCGAAATACGTGTGATTTGAGTTTTTTACAGTAACTTCAACGGAACTTTAGCTGTACCGGCGAGGGCCCCACGAAGGGCCCCCAAAACCTTGTATTCACTGATATTCAGTGCATCTGATGATTTTATGCGCAAATCAATCGATTTCCATCGATACATCACTTAGAATATGTATCCGAGATGTTCTTACAAATCGTTCGTTTCAGACCGTGAAACGGCCAAATATGATGTGAAACCTGTTTCTCTCGCCTTCAAACGCTTAAAAATGCTATTTCTAAGTGAAATACATGTGATTTTAGTGTTTTACAGTAACTTCCACGAAACTTTAGCTGTACCGGCGAGGGCACCACGGAGGGCCCCCAAAACCTTGTATTCACTGAAATTCAGTGCATCTGATGATTTTATGCGCAAATCAATCGATTTCCATCAATACATCACGTAGAAAATGTATCCGCGATGTTCTTACAAATCGTTCGTTTCAGAACGTGAAACGGCCAAATATGATGTAAAAACTGTTTCTCTCGCCTTCAAACGCTTAAAAATGCTATTTCTAAGCGAAATACGTGTGATTTGAGTGTTTTACAGTAACTTCCACGGAACTTTAGCTGTACCGGCGAGGGCACCACGGAGGGCCCCCAAAACCTTGTATTCACTGAAATTCAGTGCATCTGATGATTTTATGCGCAAATCAATCGATTTCCATCGATACATCACGTAGAATATGTATCCGAGATGTTCTTACAAATCGTTCGTTTCAGACCGTGAAACGGCCAAATATGATGTAAAAACTGTTTCTCTCGCCTTCAAACGCTTAAAAATGCTATTTCTAAGCAAAATACGTATGATTTGAGTGTTTTACAGTAACTTCCACGGAACTTTAGCTGTACCGGCGAGGGCACCACGGAGGGCCCCCAAAACCTTGTATTCACTGAAATTCAGTGCATCTGATGATTTTATGCGCAAATCAATCGATTTCCATCGATACATCACGTAGAATATGTATCCGAGATGTTCTTACAAATCGTTCGTTTCAGACCGTGAAACGGCCAAATATGATGTAAAAATTGTTTCTCTCTCCTTCAAACGCTTAAAAATGCTATTTCTAAGCGAAATACGTGTGATTTGAGTGTTTTACAGTAACTTCCACGGAACTTTAGCTGTACCGGCGAGGGCACCACGGAGGGCCCCCAAAACCTTGTATTCACTGAAATTCAGTGCATCTGATGATTTTATGCGCAAATCAATCGATTTCCATCGATACATCACGTAGAATATGTATCCGAGATGTTCTTACAAATCGTTCGTTTCAGACCGTGAAACGGCCAAATATGATGTAAAAACTGTTTCTCTCGCCTTCAAACGCTTAAAAATGCTATTTCTAAGCAAAATACGTATGATTTGAGTGTTTTACAGTAACTTCCACGGAACTTTAGCTGTACCGGCGAGGGCACCACGGAGGGCCCCCAAAACCTTGTATTCACTGAAATTCAGTGCATCTGATGATTTTATGCGCAAATCAATCGATTTCCATCGATACATCACGTAGAATATGTATCCGAGATGTTCTTACAAATCGTTCGTTTCAGACCGTGAAACGGCCAAATATGATGTAAAAATTGTTTCTCTCTCCTTCAAACGCTTAAAAATGCTATTTCTAAGCGAAATACGTGTGATTTGTGTGTTTTACAGTAACTTCCACGTAACTTTAGCTGTACCGGCGAGGGCACCACGGAGGGCCCCCAAAACCTTGTATTCACTGAAATTCAGTGCATCTGATGATTTTATGCGCAAATCAATCGATTTCCATCGATACATCACGTAGAATATGTATCCGAGATGTTCTTACAAATCGTTCGTTTCAGAGCGTGAAACGGCCAAATATGATGTAAAAACTGTTTCTCTCGCCTTCAAACGCTTAAAAATGCTATTTTTAAGCGAAATACGTGTGATTTGAGTGTTTTACAGTAACTTCCACGGAACTTTAGCTGTACCGGCGAGGGCACCACGGAGGGCCCCCAAAACCTTGTATTCACTGAAATTCAGTGCATCTGAGTAGTAATAGTTGACACCTTTCCCGCCGTGGAATGCAGACTAATTAGTGGGGGTAATTAAAAACTCATTAACTGGCGCCAGTTCAGACTTTCTAATGACCTTGGAATTTCAGGAATGCAGACTAATTGCTTTTTAATTGCTTTTTAATGACTACCTGGAATTTGTGGTGACGTATGTTTGCTTTCTATTGACCTGTTTTAATGACTTTTTAATTGCTTTTTAATGACTTCCTGGAATTTGTGGTGACGTATGTTTACTTTCTAATGACCTTGAAATTTGTGGTGACGTATGTTTGCTTTCTATTGACCTGTTTTAATGACTTTTTAATTGCTTTGTAATGACTTCCTGGAATTTGTGGTGACGTATGTTTGCTTTCTAATGACCCAGGAATTTGTGGTGATGTATGTTTGCTTTAGATATTTGTTTGATTTGATATATGCTTGCAGTAACAAGAACAACTAGGTAAGGTTATATTTAAATTAATTAATTATACGCACTCTCCACGCCAACATTGAGTGCCCGTGAGGTGACGCCTGGTAAGCGCCCGCACGGTACAAATATTCCATCATTACCGAAAGCTGTGTATGAAGCAGATTGGCACACCCAGTAATGAATAATATGCTGTGATGAAATATTTATTTAGATATTTGTTTGATTTGATATATGCTTGTAATTAAGCTGAGAAGATGTTTATTATTAAATTTAATTATGTCGCGGGCATCCGTACCGACACGCAGAGGGACCGCCGAAACGACGCACCGCTGGACCGCGAGCATGACATAGATTATTATAAATCTAAAAATTATTACTGTTGATCAAAAAGCATAAATAAATTTCACCCTAATTGGCGGAAACGAGAAATTGGCATAGCTTAGTTTACAAATAAAAACAGGCGTAGAAGCGAAGTTAGGACGAAGTTTATATCCATGGAATATTCCCAAAGATAAATAAATATTTTACCAATAGCAACACGTCGGTTTGGCGTACTACTCCGTACACCAAATGCATGTCGGTGTATTCTTGGTTAGTGAAAGTGACAGGAATTTCTAAATATCAAAATACTACGCCGCTAATTAGGAATTCAACGTCGATATGACAACTGACAAATATTGCTTTTGGAACAACTTGATTTCTGGATTGTAACTTAATAAGAATTGTAATTGGGCGACTTTGCAGTTCCATAACTTTTATAACTCGACAGATAAAGCAAAATAAATTTCAAATACCTACTCCTTAGTAAAAATAGCATTTTTCTTGTTTAAAATAATATGTATTTCATGATCTAACTGTGACAAAGCGTCAGGTTAGATATGTTGGAAGTTTTGAAAATAATGCATGTTTTAGTTTTCTAATATTTCAGAAAATAAAATTTAATATGATTTTTTTTTTTAAAATGAGTGCGATTATATCTAATCATTGCTTTTGTTCCTCGAATCCGGGTTTTGAGAGTTCGTTAACTATTCGACGTTGGACATACGGTTCTAATATGCATTCAATTATGTTTCATTTATTTTTGGACGATTGGCAAATACAATAAATAATAACCACAAACGCAAAAATTTAAAAATATTTGAGAAGTGTTATAGCTATTGCTACGAAGATATAGAAATTTTGAATTTATTTTTAAAATTATGAAGTTTTAACGACATTATTACTGCTGATTAAAAAGCAATAAATAAATTTCGTCATGATTGGCGGAAAACGAGAAATTGACAGCTTACTAGCTACATATGTTAACAAATAAAACACGCGTAGAAGTGAAGTTAGAACGAAGTTTATATCCATGGAATATACCAAAAGATAAATAAATATTTTTAAATGTTTATTAGTTTATTAATAATTTGTAACAAAATACTAAATTACGTGCAGTTTAATAATAAAAAATGTATATAAAAATAATTACATTAGTATATTTTATCAACATACTGCTCCTAAAATAAATTAAACAAATGTGAAAAGCAAACTCACCCAAAATTTTCAATTTTAAATTGAATCCGAGTATACATTCGTGGATTCATCAATTTCTACTTTAAAATGAACCGACTATATTGTTTGTTGTCGGTATGCTTGTTAAGAATGTATGACGCCTAAGTCTGCAAAGTAACAGAGACTCAGTTTTCTCCAAGTATTCATATTCTTGTATCGTCTGAAATTACAAAATATTAAGATACAATTTTTGAATGTTCAATTTTGTAACAGAATTACTAAGTTACGTATAGTTTAACGATAAAAATGTATAATAAATATATTAGTATAATAATTTATCAACAAAGTGCTGCTGAAATAAATTAAACAAATGTGAAAAGCAAAACTCACCCAAGTTTTCAATTTTAAAATGAATCTGAGTATACATACGAGGTTTCAGCAATTTCTATTGTAAATCATTGCGACTATATTTTTCTGTTCCCGGAATTCAAATTTTGAAACTCAATAAGAAATGTGTATGTTATGTTAACGAGTAAGAGAAGTTTTATGGCTATTGCTACAAAGATATAGAAATTTTGAATTTATTTTTAAAATTATGAAGTCTTAACGACATTATTACTGCTGATTAAAAAGCAATAAATAAATTTCATCATGATTGGCGGAAAACGAGAAATTGACAGCTTAGTAGCTACATATGTTAACAAATAAAACACGCGTAGAAGCGAAGTTAGGACGAAGTTTATATCCATGGAATATACCAAAAGATAAATAAATATTTTAAATGTTTATTAGTTTATTAATAATTTGTAACAGAATACTAAATTACGTGCAGTTTAATAATAAAAATGTATATAAAAATAATTACATTAGTATACTTTATCAACATTTTGCTCCTGAAATAAATTAAACAAATGTGAAAAACAAACTCACCCAAAATTTTCAATTTTAAATTGAATCCGAGTATACATTCGTGGATTCATCAATTTCTACTTTTTAATGAACCGACTATATTGTTTGCTGTCGGTATGCTTGTTAAGAATGTATGACGCCTAAGTCTGCAAAGTAACTGAGACTCAGTTTTCTCCAAGTATTTATATTCTTGTATCGTCTGAAATTACAAATATTAAGATACAATTTTGATTTATAACTCGAAAATTATAATACACGTAATATTTTTTCTTGGCATTATTTTCTTGAATATTAAACAAATTTCAAAAAACTTAAGTATTTCGAAAATATATTTTTAGAAGATTATTACTTTTTCATAATTTTTCTGAAATACTTGACAGTCGTTTAGAAATTTATAAACATATTTGTAGATGAATATTAAATTTTAATTTCTGATGAAGTTTACTGTATCCCTGCACAATTCCTGGAAATTTACGGGGGATTATTTCTCGGGAAGTACGACCAGGTATATATGGATATTACTTAATGTCATGGCCATCAAAATTTCCACAAAACTTACTTTGTATTATTTTTCGGGAATGTGTAACTTTCTACTTGTGATAAATAAATATTTGTTTTAAAATAGATCGGGAAATATGCCCATAATATAATGTTTATACCATCAGTCTTTATCAAAAACTAGTAGACCGATATATACAAGGAGAAACAATTTGTGACAACTATTTAAATAATAAAATTAATATTATAGAGTTTCTTATGAAAATAAAAACTATTCAACTATAAATTGGATAGCGAAGCTAATAAATTCTTCGAAGAAGTTATTCAAATTTATTTTTTTTGACTTCTTGGTGTTTCAATACTTAAATTGTTACAAGATATAAGGTCGTGATAGAAGCCAAATATTTGAAGATATAAGAAGCTGACAACTATAAATAATTGAAATTTTATCAATAATATAAATTTTAAATATGAATATTTATAAATTATTTTAATTACTTAACTTGTATTCTGTCGTAAATTAACATAGTATCAAAAATATTACAAAATAAATCTGTAATTTTATCAGAATGTGTCAATATTTTGAGAAACATTCATTCTTTTTGAGAAACAGTCATTCTTTTTGAAAGATTATCGTTTAAACGATTTTAAACAAATGTTATGTTTTGCACAAGAAAATAATAATAATAAAAATGCAATACAGTTTTAAATGATATTTTCGCGTGTTTAAACTGCAAAGGTAATTATTACAAAATTCTTTGTCTCCGGAAATAAATTTCAACTTTTAAATGAATGCTAGTATATCCAATTTTCCAAATTTCAGATTTAAAATGAGCAGCCATTTCTAAATATCAAATTACTACGCCGCTGATTACAAATTCAGCGTCGATATGACAACTGTCAAATATTGCTTTAGGAGCAATTTGATTTTTAGATTTAAATATCAGTAATTTTGTGAATATGAACTCGTAAATATAATTATTCAAATACATTCCAAATATAGGTATAAATAAATTTTACTAATATTAATTGATTTTTTAATTACTTAACTTAAAATAAACAGTTCTGAAGTGTTTGTCACTGTCCAATCCAAGTTTATGCTATTCACATAACCCAGCAATATTTTCAAACATGCCGCTGGCAAGTTTCCAAAAATTACTTCGTACAATCATCTGAGTGTTGGGATGATGAAGATTCTTCCACTTATAATTCGGAAATCGGAAAATATACCTATAATATAATAATTAGTCACATTGTGCCGGATGTGAAAGAAAATAATATAACAACGCGTCAGGTTAAATATGTTGAAAGTTTTGAAAATAATCCATGTTTTAGTTTTCTAATATTTCAGAAATAGCTACATACCCAATCGGTTATTAATGACCAAATTTTTCATGTTTATTATATTTTCACTTATTTTTGGGAAATTTAAAAATGTTTATTAATAATTTGTAACAGAACTAATAAATTACGTGCAAGTTTAATAATAAAAATGTATTTAAAAATAATTACATTAGTATACTTTACCAACATACTGTTCCTAAAATAAATGAATCCGAGTATACATTCGTGGAATCATCATTTTGTACTTTAAATTGATTCGACTATATTGTTTGCTATCGGTGAATGTGTGACGCATAATGTTTTGTCTGAAATTAAAAAATATTAAGATACAATTTTATAAAATAATATTCAATCAATCATATATAAAGAAATGTTAATATTTTATCCTAATTTAATTAAGAATGATTTAATATCAAATATGTATTATGTACCTAGTAATGGGGTTATTTCACATTTCCTCTTGAAAGAATAGATCAAATTAAATATGTAGGTGTATGTTTACACTTTACAAGTATTTAGAATCAGAGATATGATTTTAAAAGTTGTTTTAAATATTTGAACGCTGACGTCACGGCTATACGTCACACTGTGTCGAATACGGGTAGCAGCTCTCTAGCGGATGTATTTTGAACTACGAGTGTTTGAGTTCTCACGTGTCAGCTTGATTTGCCGACATCAACATATTGTTAACAAAAAACATATTTTATACAACTTTTGCTATTTATTTTAATAAATATTTATTTACATACCTTAACTCTGCTGTCACATGTCACAATTTTAGGGGTATATTGTTTATTACAACAACAAACGGATATCACGTGGACTGTTGTGTTCGTGTGTGAGAGGAATGCTAAATAGCTACGTATAACTTATCCATGCTAATGTCGTTTTAATGTGTTTCAGTACTTAGACTGTTACAAAATATAAGATCGTAACAGAAGCCGAATATTTATTTTGTCGCTTGTTTTGCTGCATGTAAAAATATGGCGCACAAATTCAAATATCATTTGTAATATTTGAATATATTTTCAATGAAAATTAATGAATTACGTAAAAATAACATAAAATATTTGTACTTGAGTTCACTTGCGTGCAGTATCCTACTAAAATTAAATTATGTATGTAATTATTACCATTGAGAGTTTATTTTCTATTTATTATTTATCTGACACTGCATTCAATATATCAGTATAATATAAAATAATAAGAATATTAATATATAATAATTAATATCCTTATTACTTTCTGTACATTCACATTTATTAATTTTACAGTAAGTTTTTATACAAAGCAAAACTTTTTGCAATTAGGTTAGGTTTGGTTAGGTTAGGTTAGGCTAATTGCAGCTTTTATATTATAAGTTTTGCAATTAGGTTAGGCTAGGTTAGGTTAATTGCAGTTAGGTTAGGTTAGTCTAATTGCGCTAGGTTAGGTAATTGCGCGCAATTAGACTAACCTAACCTAACTGCAATTAGCCTAACCTACCCTAACCTAGCGCAATTAGACTAACCTAACCTAACTGCAATTAACCTAACCTAGCCTAACCTAATTGCAAAACTTATAATATAAAAGCTGCAATTAGCCTAACCTAACCTAACCAAACCTAACCTAATTGCAAAAAGTTTTGCTTTGTATAAAAACTTACTGTAAAATTAATAAATGTGAATGTACAGAAAGTAATAAGGATATTAATTATTATATATTATTATTCTTATTATTTTATATTATACTGATATATTGAATGCAGTGTCAGATAAATAATAAATAGAAAATAAACTCTCAATGGTAATAATTACATACATAATTTAATTTTAGTAGGATACTGCACGCAAGTGAACTCAAGTACAAATATTTTATGTTATTTTTACGTAATTCATTAATTTTCATTGAAAATATATTCAAATATTACAAATGATATTTGAATTTGTGCGCCATATTTTTACATGCAGCAAAACAAGCGACAAAATAAATATTCGGCTTCTGTTACGATCTTATATTTTGTAACAGTCTAAGTACTGAAACACATTAAAACGACATTAGCATGGATAAGTTATACGTAGCTATTTAGCATTCCTCTCACACACGAACACAACAGTCCACGTGATATCCGTTTGTTGTTGTAATAAACAATATACCCCTAAAATTGTGACATGTGACAGCAGAGTTAAGGTATGTAAATAAATATTTATTAAAATAAATAGCAAAAGTTGTATAAAATATGTTTTTTGTTAACAATATGTTGATGTCGGCAAATCAAGCTGACACGTGAGAACTCAAACACTCGTAGTTCAAAATACATCCGCTAGAGAGCTGCTACCCGTATTCGACACAGTGTGACGTATAGCCGTGACGTCAGCGTTCAAATATTTAAAACAACTTTTAAAATCATATCTCTGATTCTAAATACTTGTAAAGTGTAAACATACACCTACATATTTAATTTGATCTATTCTTTCAAGAGGAAATGTGAAATAACCCCATTACTAGGTACATAATACATATTTGATATTAAATCATTCTTAATTAAATTAGGATAAAATATTAACATTTCTTTATATATGATTGATTGAATATTATTTTATAAAATTGTATCTTAATATTTTTTAATTTCAGACAAAACATTATGCGTCACACATTCACCGATAGCAAACAATATAGTCGAATCAATTTAAAGTACAAAATGATGATTCCACGAATGTATACTCGGATTCATTTATTTTAGGAACAGTATGTTGGTAAAGTATACTAATGTAATTATTTTTAAATACATTTTTATTATTAAACTTGCACGTAATTTATTAGTTCTGTTACAAATTATTAATAAACATTTTTAAATTTCCCAAAAATAAGTGAAAATATAATAAACATGAAAAATTTGGTCATTAATAACCGATTGGGTATGTAGCTATTTCTGAAATATTAGAAAACTAAAACATGGATTATTTTCAAAACTTTCAACATATTTAACCTGACGCGTTGTTATATTATTTTCTTTCACATCCGGCACAATGTGACTAATTATTATATTATAGGTATATTTTCCGATTTCCGAATTATAAGTGGAAGAATCTTCATCATCCCAACACTCAGATGATTGTACGAAGTAATTTTTGGAAACTTGCCAGCGGCATGTTTGAAAATATTGCTGGGTTATGTGAATAGCATAAACTTGGATTGGACAGTGACAAACACTTCAGAACTGTTTATTTTAAGTTAAGTAATTAAAAAATCAATTAATATTAGTAAAATTTATTTATACCTATATTTGGAATGTATTTGAATAATTATATTTACGAGTTCATATTCACAAAATTACTGATATTTAAATCTAAAAATCAAATTGCTCCTAAAGCAATATTTGACAGTTGTCATATCGACGCTGAATTTGTAATCAGCGGCGTAGTAATTTGATATTTAGAAATGGCTGCTCATTTTAAATCTGAAATTTGGAAAATTGGATATACTAGCATTCATTTAAAAGTTGAAATTTATTTCCGGAGACAAAGAATTTTGTAATAATTACCTTTGCAGTTTAAACACGCGAAAATATCATTTAAAACTGTATTGCATTTTTATTATTATTATTTTCTTGTGCCAAACATAACATTTGTTTAAAATCGTTTAAACGATAATCTTTCAAAAAGAATGACTGTTTCTCAAAAAGAATGAATGTTTCTCAAAATATTGACACATTCTGATAAAATTACAGATTTATTTTGTAATATTTTTGATACTATGTTAATTTACGACAGAATACAAGTTAAGTAATTAAAATAATTTATAAATATTCATATTTAAAATTTATATTATTGATAAAATTTCAATTATTTATAGTTGTCAGCTTCTTATATCTTCAAATATTTGGCTTCTATCACGACCTTATATCTTGTAACAATTTAAGTATTGAAACACCAAGAAGTCAAAAAAAATAAATTTGAATAACTTCTTCGAAGAATTTATTAGCTTCGCTATCCAATTTATAGTTGAATAGTTTTTATTTTCATAAGAAACTCTATAATATTAATTTTATTATTTAAATAGTTGTCACAAATTGTTTCTCCTTGTATATATCGGTCTACTAGTTTTTGATAAAGACTGATGGTATAAACATTATATTATGGGCATATTTCCCGATCTATTTTAAAACAAATATTTATTTATCACAAGTAGAAAGTTACACATTCCCGAAAAATAATACAAAGTAAGTTTTGTGGAAATTTTGATGGCCATGACATTAAGTAATATCCATATATACCTGGTCGTACTTCCCGAGAAATAATCCCCCGTAAATTTCCAGGAATTGTGCAGGGATACAGTAAACTTCATCAGAAATTAAAATTTAATATTCATCTACAAATATGTTTATACATTTCTAAACGACTGTCAAGTATTTCAGAAAAATTATGAAAAAGTAATAATCTTCTAAAAATATATTTTCGAAATACTTAAGTTTTTTGAAATTTGTTTAATATTCAAGAAAATAATGCCAAGAAAAAATATTACGTGTATTATAATTTTCGAGTTATAAATCAAAATTGTATCTTAATATTTGTAATTTCAGACGATACAAGAATATGAATACTTGGAGAAAACTGAGTCTCAGTTACTTTGCAGACTTAGGCGTCATACATTCTTAACAAGCATACCGACAGCAAACAATATAGTCGGTTCATTAAAAAGTAGAAATTGATGAATCCACGAATGTATACTCGGATTCAATTTAAAATTGAAAATTTTGGGTGAGTTTGTTTTTCACATTTGTTTAATTTATTTCAGGAGCAAAATGTTGATAAAGTATACTAATGTAATTATTTTTATATACATTTTTATTATTAAACTGCACGTAATTTAGTATTCTGTTACAAATTATTAATAAACTAATAAACATTTAAAATATTTATTTATCTTTTGGTATATTCCATGGATATAAACTTCGTCCTAACTTCGCTTCTACGCGTGTTTTATTTGTTAACATATGTAGCTACTAAGCTGTCAATTTCTCGTTTTCCGCCAATCATGATGAAATTTATTTATTGCTTTTTAATCAGCAGTAATAATGTCGTTAAGACTTCATAATTTTAAAAATAAATTCAAAATTTCTATATCTTTGTAGCAATAGCCATAAAACTTCTCTTACTCGTTAACATAACATACACATTTCTTATTGAGTTTCAAAATTTGAATTCCGGGAACAGAAAAATATAGTCGCAATGATTTACAATAGAAATTGCTGAAACCTCGTATGTATACTCAGATTCATTTTAAAATTGAAAACTTGGGTGAGTTTTGCTTTTCACATTTGTTTAATTTATTTCAGCAGCACTTTGTTGATAAATTATTATACTAATATATTTATTATACATTTTTATCGTTAAACTATACGTAACTTAGTAATTCTGTTACAAAATTGAACATTCAAAAATTGTATCTTAATATTTTGTAATTTCAGACGATACAAGAATATGAATACTTGGAGAAAACTGAGTCTCTGTTACTTTGCAGACTTAGGCGTCATACATTCTTAACAAGCATACCGACAACAAACAATATAGTCGGTTCATTTTAAAGTAGAAATTGATGAATCCACGAATGTATACTCGGATTCAATTTAAAATTGAAAATTTTGGGTGAGTTTGCTTTTCACATTTGTTTAATTTATTTTAGGAGCAGTATGTTGATAAAATATACTAATGTAATTATTTTTATATACATTTTTTATTATTAAACTGCACGTAATTTAGTATTTTGTTACAAATTATTAATAAACTAATAAACATTTAAAAATATTTATTTATCTTTTGGTATATTCCATGGATATAAACTTCGTTCTAACTTCACTTCTACGCGTGTTTTATTTGTTAACATATGTAGCTAGTAAGCTGTCAATTTCTCGTTTTCCGCCAATCATGACGAAATTTATTTATTGCTTTTTAATCAGCAGTAATAATGTCGTTAAAACTTCATAATTTTAAAAATAAATTCAAAATTTCTATATCTTCGTAGCAATAGCTATAACACTTCTCAAATATTTTTAAATTTTTGCGTTTGTGGTTATTATTTATTGTATTTGCCAATCGTCCAAAAATAAATGAAACATAATTGAATGCATATTAGAACCGTATGTCCAACGTCGAATAGTTAACGAACTCTCAAAACCCGGATTCGAGGAACAAAAGCAATGATTAGATATAATCGCACTCATTTTAAAAAAAAAAATCATATTAAATTTTATTTTCTGAAATATTAGAAAACTAAAACATGCATTATTTTCAAAACTTCCAACATATCTAACCTGACGCTTTGTCACAGTTAGATCATGAAATACATATTATTTTAAACAAGAAAAATGCTATTTTTACTAAGGAGTAGGTATTTGAAATTTATTTTGCTTTATCTGTCGAGTTATAAAAGTTATGGAACTGCAAAGTCGCCCAATTACAATTCTTATTAAGTTACAATCCAGAAATCAAGTTGTTCCAAAAGCAATATTTGTCAGTTGTCATATCGACGTTGAATTCCTAATTAGCGGCGTAGTATTTTGATATTTAGAAATTCCTGTCACTTTCACTAACCAAGAATACACCGACATGCATTTGGTGTACGGAGTAGTACGCCAAACCGACGTGTTGCTATTGGTAAAATATTTATTTATCTTTGGGAATATTCCATGGATATAAACTTCGTCCTAACTTCGCTTCTACGCCTGTTTTTATTTGTAAACTAAGCTATGCCAATTTCTCGTTTCCGCCAATTAGGGTGAAATTTATTTATTGCTTTTTGATCAACAGTAATAATTTTTAGATTTATAATAATCTATGTCATGCTCGCGGTCCAGCGGTGCGTCGTTTCGGCGGTCCCTCTGCGTGTCGGTACGGATGCCCGCGACATAATTAAATTTAATAATAAACATCTTCTCAGCTTAATTACAAGCATATATCAAATCAAACAAATATCTAAATAAATATTTCATCACAGCATATTATTCATTACTGGGTGTGCCAATCTGCTTCATACACAGCTTTCGGTAATGATGGAATATTTGTACCGTGCGGGCGCTTACCAGGCGTCACCTCACGGGCACTCAATGTTGGCGTGGAGAGTGCGTATAATTAATTAATTTAAATATAACCTTACCTAGTTGTTCTTGTTACTGCAAGCATATATCAAATCAAACAAATATCTAAAGCAAACATACATCACCACAAATTCCTGGGTCATTAGAAAGCAAACATACGTCACCACAAATTCCAGGAAGTCATTACAAAGCAATTAAAAAGTCATTAAAACAGGTCAATAGAAAGCAAACATACGTCACCACAAATTTCAAGGTCATTAGAAAGTAAACATACGTCACCACAAATTCCAGGAAGTCATTAAAAAGCAATTAAAAAGTCATTAAAACAGGTCAATAGAAAGCAAACATACGTCACCACAAATTCCAGGTAGTCATTAAAAAGCAATTAAAAAGCAATTAGTCTGCATTCCTGAAATTCCAAGGTCATTAGAAAGTCTGAACTGGCGCCAGTTAATGAATTTTTAATTACCCCCACTAATTAGTCTGCATTCCACGGCGGGAAAGGTGTCAACTCTTACTACTCATCTGATGATTTTATGCGCAAATCAATCGATTTCCATTAGAATATGTATCCGAGATGTTCTTACAAATCCTTCGTTTCAGAACGTGAAACGGCCAAATATGATGTAAAAACGGTTTCTCTCGCCTTCAAACGCTTAAAAATGCTATTTCTAAGTGAAATACGTGTGATTTTAGTGTTTTACAGTAACTTCCACGGAACTTTAGCTGTACCGGCGAGGGCACCACGGAGGACCCCCAAAACCTTGTATTCACTGAAATTCAGTGCATCTGATGATTTTATGCGCAAATCAATCGATTTCCATCGATACATCACGTAGAATATGTATCCGAGATGTTCTTACAAATCGTTCGTTTCAGACCGTGAAACGGCCAAATATGATGTAAAAACTGTTTCTCTCTCCTTCAAACGCTTAAAAATGCTATTTCTAAGCGAAATACGTGTGATTAGAATGTTTTACAGTAACTGCCACGGAACTTTAGCTGTACCGGCGAGGGCACCACGGAGGGCTCCCAAAACCTTGTATTTACTAAAATTCAGTGCATCTGATGATTTTATGCGCAAATCAATCGATTTCCATCGATACATCACGTAGAATATGAATGTATCCGAGATGTTCTTACAAATCCTTCGTTTCAGAGCGTGAAACGGCCAAATATGATGTAAAAACTGTTTCTCTCGCCTTCAAACGCTTAAAAAAGCTATTTTTAAGCGAAATACGTGTGATTTGAGTTTTTTACAGTAACTTCCACGGAACTTTAGCTGTACCGGCGAGGGCACCACGAAGGGCCCCCAAAACCTTGTATTCACTGAAATTCAGTGCATCTGATGATTTTATGTGCAAATCAATCGATTTCCATCGATACATCACGTAGAATATGTATCCGAGACGTTCTTACAAATCGTTCGTTTCAGAGCGTGAAACGGCCAAATATGATGTAAAAACTGTTTCTCTCGCCTTCAAACGCTTAAAAATGCTATTTTTAAGCGAAATACGTGTGATTTGAGTTTTTTACAGTAACTGCCACGGAACTTTAGCTGTACCGGCGAGGGCACCACGAAGGGCCCCCAAAACCTTGTATTCACTGAAATTCAGTGCATTTGATGATTTTATGCGCAAATCAATCGATTTCCATCGATACATCACGTAGAATATGTATCCGAGATGTTCTTACAAATCGTTCGTTTCAGAGCGTGAAATGGCCAAATATGATGTAAAAACTGTTTCTCTCGCCTTCAAAGGCTTAAAAATGCTATTTCTAAGCGAAATACGTGTGATTTGAGTGTTTTACAGTAACTTCCACGGAACTTTAGCTGTACCGGCGAGGGCACCACGGAAGGCCCCCAAAACCTTGTATTCACTGAAATTCAGTGCATCTAATGATTTTATGCGCAAATCAATCGATTTCCATCGATACATCACGTAGAATATGTATCCGAGATGTTCTTACAAATCGTTCGTTTCAGACCGTGAAACGGCCAAATATGAAGTAAAAACTGTTTCTCTCTCCTTCAAACGCTTAAAAATGCTAGTTTTAAGCGAAATACGTGTGATTAGAATGTTTTACAGTAACTAAATAGAAGAATTTACACATATATCATACCTGGGTACAGAATCATTAATAGATCTAGTCATTACGAATAACAAAAAACTTGAATGTGAAGTATTAAGAAATCCGGTATTCAATAATCATTCCTTACTTAAAATCAGTGTATCACAAACCCAAAATAAAGTATTGCAGCAAATTTGTATCAGAAAAAAACTTGTAAATGTAGAAGAATTTAAAACGAATATTGCAGAAATAGGATTTAATTATAGAGAAAATGATATAAATATTAAATGTAATACTTTTATAAATAACTTACTTCATATTATGGATATCTTTATGCCAAAAATTAGTTTTGTACCCAAAATTAATTATAAACCCTGGTTTACAGCAGAAATCTTACAACAAATTAAAAACCGAGATGATAAATATAAGAAATTTTTATTAACAAGAGATCAAAAAGATTGGTCTGAATATAAAAATCAAAGAAACAAAGTAGTATCTAATATTAGAAAAAACAAACAGCAATATTATATGACTAATGTAGATGAAAATAGAAATGATCCTAAAAATATGTGGAAAACATTAAAATGTATTATATCGGGTAATCAGATAGAAAATTTTGATAGTATTGAATTTAATTGTGGAAAATGTTCGGATACATTAGAAATAGCAAATGAATTTAATAAATATTTTATACAAAGTATAGAGGAAATTATAACAGCTATTCCAAAAATAGATTTTGTACCAAATGATACATATTTTTCGTGTAAAATTGAGTGTTTCCAATTACTTAACAAGGACATGTTAAAAGAAATAGTGGTATCAATGCCCAATAAAAGTAGTCCAGATGATATTGATATTACGTTATATAAACTAGTTTATAATGAAATAGAAAATAAATTGCTTAATTTAGTAAATAGTTCATTAGAATTAGGAATAGTACCTAATATGTTGAAAATATCCACTATAGTTCCAATAAGAAAAGTAGTTAAAACAGTTAAATGTGAAAATTTTAGACCTATTAATACACTACCAGCTGTGGCAAAAATTTTAGAAACCATTGTCTATAGGCAAGTTTATAATTACGTGGAAGAAAATAAATTGTTATCTCAATATCAATCTGGCTTTCGACATAATCACAGCTGTGAATCAGCATTACAGTACCTAGTTGGAGAGTGGAAAGATTATGTAGATGAGGGCTTGGTAGTGGTAAGTGTTTTTCTGGATCTTAAACGTGCCTTTGAAACTGTAAACAGAGAAATGTTATTAAAGAAATTAAAAATGTATGGTTTTACGGGTATAGTACTTAAATGGTTCCACAATTATTTAGTAAATAGAAAACAAAGAGTTAAATGTGATAATATGTACTCTGAAGAATTGGATTCTACATATGGAGTCCCCCAAGGCAGTATATTGGGACCATTACTATTCGTATTATATATAAATGATGTACAAAATGTTTTTCAATATTGCAAATTTCATTTATTCGCTGATGACATGGTAATTTATATCACTGGTAATAATAAGACTGAAATTACTATGAAATTACATACAGATCTCGAAAATTTACATACATATCTCAGTAAAAATAATCTTAAATTAAATGTTGACAAAACAAAAGCAATGCTTATAGGCAGTAACAAAAAAATTGTGAATTTAATTAATGATAATTTCAGAATTTGTATGGATAATACTAATATTGAAATAGTACGAAGTCTTAAGTATTTAGGAATGATTATAAACAGCAATCTAAAATTAGAAGACCATGTTAACTACACGTGCAAAAAAATTTCAAAGAAAATTTATTTCTTGAGAAGGTGTAGCCAGTATTTATCAAAAACAGGACGGGAAATTGTATACAATACTATAATTTTACCTCACTTCTATTTTGCGGGATCAATTATGTATCTAAGTAATCAAAGTGATATGAACAAGTTGCAATTACTTCAAAATCGTGCAATGCGTACAATTTTAAATTGTAACAGGTATACCAGTATAAATCATATGTTATTTCAACTAAAATGGTGCAATATTAAAGATTTAATGGAAATTCAAATAATCATTTTTATTCATAAAATAAAATTAGGAATACAGCCAGAATACTTTGAAAATAAATTAATCAAAATAGAAGAAAATCATGACCATAATACCCGTCAAAAATATAAATATTATATTAAGCAAAACTGTTTCTCTCGCCTTCAAACGCTTAAATTGCTATTTCTAAGCAAAATACGTATGATTTGAGTGTTTTACAGTAACTTCCACGGAACTTTAGCTGTACCGACGAGGGCACCACGGGGGGCCCCCAAAACCTTGTATTTACTGAAATTTAGTGCATCTGATGATTTTATGCGCAAATCAATCGATTTCCATCGATACATCACGTAGAATATGTATCTGAGATGTTCTTACAAATCCTTCGTTTCAGAACTTGAAACGGCCAAATATGATGTAAAAACTGTTTCTCTCGCCTTCAAACGCTTAAAAATGCTATTTCTAAGTGAAATACATGTGATTTTAGTGTTTTACAGTAACTTCCACGGAACTTTAGCTGTATCGGCGAGGGCACCACGGAGGGCCCCACAACCTTGTATTCACTGAAATTCAGTGCATCTGATGATTTTATGCGCAAATCAATCGATTTCCATCGATACATCACGTAGAATATGTATCCGAGATGTTCTTACAAATCGTTCGTTTCAGAACGTGAAACGGCCAAATATGATGTAAAAACTGTTTCTCTCGCCTTCAAACGCTTAAAAATGCTATTTCTAAGCGAAATACGTGTGATTTGAGTGTTTTACAGTAACTTCCACGGAACTTTAGCTGTACCGGCGAGGGCACCACGGAGGGCCCCCAAAACCTTGTATTCACTGAAATTCAGTGCATCTGATGATGTATGCGCAAATCAATCGATTTCCATCGATACATCACGTAGAATATGAATGTATCCGAGATGTTCTTACAAATCCTTCGTTTCAGAGCGTGAAACGGCCAAATATGATGTAAAAACTGTTTCTCTCGCCTTCAAACGCTTAAAAATGCTATTTCTAAGCGAAATACATGTGATTTGAGTGTTTTACAGTGACTTCCACGAAACTTTAGCTGTACCGGCGAGGGCACCACGGAGGGCCCCCAAAAGCTTGTATTCACTAAAATTCAGTGTATCTGATGATTCCATGCCCAAATCAATCGATTTCCATCGATACATCACGCAGAATATGTATCCGAGATGTTCTTACAAATCGTTCGTTTCAGACAGTGAAACGGCCAAATATGATGTAAAAACTGTTTCTCTCGCCTTCAAACGCTTAAAAATGCTATTTCTAAGCGAAATACGTGTGATTTGAATGTTTTACAGTAACTTCCACGGAACTTTAGCTGTACCGGCGAGGGCACCACGGAGGGCCCCCTAAACCTTGTATTCACTGAAATTCAGTGCATCTGATGATTTTATGCGCAAATCAATCGATTTCCATCGATACATCACGTAGAATATGTATCCGAGATGTTCTTACAAATCGTTCGTTTCAGAACGTGAAAAGACCAAATATGATGTAAAAACTGTTTCTCTCGCCTTCAAACGCTTAAAAATGCTATTTCTAAGCGAAATACGTGTGATTTGAGTGTTTTACAGTAACTTCCACTGAACTTTAGCTGTACCGGCGAGGGCACCACGGAGGGCCCCCAAAACCTTGTATTCACTGATATTCAGTGCATCTGATGATTTTATGCGCAAATCAATCGATTTCCATCGATACATCACTTAGAATATGTATCCGAGATGTTCTTACAAATCGTTTGTTTCAGACAGTGAAACGGCCAAATACGATGTAAAAACTGTTTCTCTCTCCTTCAAACGCTTAAAAATGCTATTTCTAAGCGAAATACGTGTGATTTGAGTGTTTTACAGTAACATCCACGGAACTTTAGCTGTACCGGCGAGGGCACCACGGAGGTTCCCCAAAACCTTGTATTCACTGAAATTCAGTGCATCTGATGATTTTATGCGCAAATCAATCGATTTCCATCGATACATCACGTAGAATATGTATCCGAGATGTTCTTAACAAATTGTTTGTTTCAGACAGTGAAACGGCCAAATACGATGTAAAAACTGTTTCTCTCGCCTTCAAACGCTTAAAAATGCTATATCTAAGCGAAATACGTGTGATTTGAGTGTTTTACAGTAACTTCCACGGAACTTTAGCTGTACCGGCGAGGGCACCACGGAGGGCCCCCAAAACCTTGTATTCACTAAAATCAGTGCATCTGATGATTTTATGCGCAAATCAATCGATTTCCATCGATACATCACGTAGAATATGTATCCGAGATGTTCTTACAAATCGTTCGTTTCAGAACGTGAAACGGCCAAATATGATGTAAAAACTGATTCTCTCTCCTTCAAACGCTTAAAAATGCTATTTCTAAGCGAAATACTTGTGATTTGAGTGTTTTACAGTAACTGTCACGGAACTTTAGCTGTACCGGCGAGGGCACCACGGAGGGCCCCCAAAACCTTGTATTCACTGAAATTCAGTGCATCTGATGATTTTATGCGCAAATCAATCGATTTCCATCGATACATCACGTAGAATATGTATCCGAGATGTTCTTACAAATCGTTCGTTTCAGACAGTGAAACGACCAAATATGATGTAAAAACTATTTCTCTCGCCTTCAAACGTTTAAAAATGCTATTTCTAAGCGAAATACGTGTGATTTGAGTGTTTTACAGTAACTTCCACGGAACTTTAGCTGTACCGGCGAGGGCACCACGGAAACCTTGTATTCACTGAAATTCAGTGAATCAGCATTACAGTACCTAGTTGGAGAGTGGAAAGATTATGTAGATGAGGGCTTGGTAGTGGTAAGTGTTTTTCTGGATCTTAAACGTGCCTTTGAAACTGTAAACAGAGAAATGTTATTAAAGAAATTAAAAATGTATGGTTTTACGGGTATAGTACTTAAATGGTTCCACAATTATTTAGTAAATAGAAAACAAAGAGTTAAATGTGATAATATGTACTCTGAAGAATTGGATTCTACATATGGAGTCCCCCAAGGCAGTATATTGGGACCATTACTATTCGTATTATATATAAATGATGTACAAAATGTTTTTCAATATTGCAAATTTCATTTATTCGCTGATGACATGGTAATTTATATCACTGGTAATAATAAGACTGAAATTACTATGAAATTACATACAGATCTCGAAAATTTACATACATATCTCAGTAAAAATAATCTTAAATTAAATGTTGACAAAACAAAAGCAATGCTTATAGGCAGTAACAAAAAAATTGTGAATTTAATTAATGATAATTTCAGAATTTGTATGGATAATACTAATATTGAAATAGTACGAAGTCTTAAGTATTTAGGAATGATTATAAACAGCAATCTAAAATTAGAAGACCATGTTAACTACACGTGCAAAAAAATTTCAAAGAAAATTTATTTCTTGAGAAGGTGTAGCCAGTATTTATCAAAAACAGGACGGGAAATTGTATACAATACTATAATTTTACCTCACTTCTATTTTGCGGGATCAATTATGTATCTAAGTAATCAAAGTGATATGAACAAGTTGCAATTACTTCAAAATCGTGCAATGCGTACAATTTTAAATTGTAACAGGTATACCAGTATAAATCATATGTTATTTCAACTAAAATGGTGCAATATTAAAGATTTAATGGAAATTCAAATAATCATTTTTATTCATAAAATAAAATTAGGAATACAGCCAGAATACTTTGAAAATAAATTAATCAAAATAGAAGAAAATCATGACCATAATACCCGTCAAAAATATAAATATTATATTAAGCAAAACTGTTTCTCTCGCCTTCAAACGCTTAAATTGCTATTTCTAAGCAAAATACGTATGATTTGAGTGTTTTACAGTAACTTCCACGGAACTTTAGCTGTACCGGCGAGGGCACCACGGGGGGGCCCCAAAACCTTGTATTTACTGAAATTTAGTGCATCTGATGATTTTATGCGCAAATCAATCGATTTCCATCGATACATCACGTAGAATATGTATCTGAGATGTTCTTACAAATCCTTCGTTTCAGAACTTGAAACGGCCAAATATGATGTAAAAACTGTTTCTCTCGCCTTCAAACGCTTAAAAATGCTATTTCTAAGTGAAATACATGTGATTTTAGTGTTTTACAGTAACTTCCACGGAACTTTAGCTGTATCGGCGAGGGCACCACGGAGGGCCCCACAACCTTGTATTCACTGAAATTCAGTGCATCTGATGATTTTATGCGCAAATCAATCGATTTCCATCGATACATCACGTAGAATATGTATCCGAGATGTTCTTACAAATCGTTCGTTTCAGAACGTGAAACGGCCAAATATGATGTAAAAACTGTTTCTCTCGCCTTCAAACGCTTAAAAATGCTATTTCTAAGCGAAATACGTGTGATTTGAGTGTTTTACAGTAACTTCCACGGAACTTTAGCTGTACCGGCGAGGGCACCACGGAGGGCCCCCAAAACCTTGTATTCACTGAAATTCAGTGCATCTGATGATGTATGCGCAAATCAATCGATTTCCATCGATACATCACGTAGAATATGAATGTATCCGAGATGTTCTTACAAATCCTTCGTTTCAGAGCGTGAAACGGCCAAATATGATGTAAAAACTGTTTCTCTCGCCTTCAAACGCTTAAAAATGCTATTTCTAAGCGAAATACATGTGATTTGAGTGTTTTACAGTGACTTCCACGAAACTTTAGCTGTACCGGCGAGGGCACCACGGAGGGCCCCCAAAAGCTTGTATTCACTAAAATTCAGTGTATCTGATGATTCCATGCCCAAATCAATCGATTTCCATCGATACATCACGCAGAATATGTATCCGAGATGTTCTTACAAATCGTTCGTTTCAGACAGTGAAACGGCCAAATATGATGTAAAAACTGTTTCTCTCGCCTTCAAACGCTTAAAAATGCTATTTCTAAGCGAAATACGTGTGATTTGAATGTTTTACAGTAACTTCCACGGAACTTTAGCTGTACCGGCGAGGGCACCACGGAGGGCCCCCTAAACCTTGTATTCACTGAAATTCAGTGCATCTGATGATTTTATGCGCAAATCAATCGATTTCCATCGATACATCACGTAGAATATGTATCCGAGATGTTCTTACAAATCGTTCGTTTCAGAACGTGAAAAGACCAAATATGATGTAAAAACTGTTTCTCTCGCCTTCAAACGCTTAAAAATGCTATTTCTAAGCGAAATACGTGTGATTTGAGTGTTTTACAGTAACTTCCACTGAACTTTAGCTGTACCGGCGAGGGCACCACGGAGGGCCCCCAAAACCTTGTATTCACTGATATTCAGTGCATCTGATGATTTTATGCGCAAATCAATCGATTTCCATCGATACATCACTTAGAATATGTATCCGAGATGTTCTTACAAATCGTTTGTTTCAGACAGTGAAACGGCCAAATACGATGTAAAAACTGATTCTCTCTCCTTCAAACGCTTAAAAATGCTATTTCTAAGCGAAATACTTGTGATTTGAGTGTTTTACAGTAACTGTCACGGAACTTTAGCTGTAACGGCGAGGGCACCACGGAGGGCCCCCAAAACCTTGTATTCACTGAAATTCAGTGCATCTGATGATTTTATGCGCAAATCAATCGATTTCCATCGATACATCACGTAGAATATGTATCCGAGATGTTCTTACAAATCGTTCGTTTCAGACAGTGAAACGACCAAATATGATGTAAAAACTATTTCTCTCGCCTTCAAACGTTTAAAAATGCTATTTCTAAGCGAAATACGTGTGATTTGAGTGTTTTACAGTAACTTCCACGGAACTTTAGCTGTACCGGCGAGGGCACCACGGAGGGCCCCCAAAACCTTGTATTCACTGAAATTCAGTGCATCTGATGATTTTATGCGCAAATCAATCGATTTCCATCGATACATCACGTAGAATATGTATCCGAGATGTTCTTACAAATCGTTCGTTTCAGACCGTGAAACGGCCAAATATGATGTAAAAACTGTTTCTCTCGCTTTCAAACGCTTAAAAATGCTATTTCTAAGCGAAATACGTGTGATTTGAGTGTTTTACAGTAACTTCCACGGAACTTTAGCTGTACCGGCGAGGGCACCACGGAGGGCTCCCAAAACCTTGTATTCACTGAAATTCAGTGCATCTGATGATTTTATGCGCAAATTAATCGATTTCCATCGATACATCACGTAGAATATGTATCCGAGATGTTCTTACAAATCGTTCGTTTACGGCCAAATATGATGTAAAACCTGTTTCTCTCGCCTTCATACGCTTAAAAATGCTATTTCTAAGCGAAATACGTGTGATTTGAATGTTTTACAGCAACTTCCACGGAACTTTAGCTGTACCGGCGAGGGCACCAAGGAGGGCCCCCAAAACCTTGTATTCACTGAAATTCAGTGCATCTGATGATTTTATGCGCAAATAAATCGATTTCCATCGATACATCACGTAGAATATGTATCCGAGATGTTCTTACAAATCGTTCGTTTCAGACCGTGAAACGGCCAAATACGATGTAAAAACTGTTTCTCTCGCCTTCAAACGCTTAAAAATGCTATTTCTAAGCGAAATACGTGTGATTTGAGTGTTTTACAGTTACTTCCACGGAACTTTAGCTGTACCTGCGAGGGCACCACGGAGGGCCCCCAAAACCTTGTATTCACTGATATTCAGTGCATCTGATGATTTTATGCGCAAATCAATCGATTTCCATCGATACATCACGTAGAATATGTATCCGAGATGTTCTTACAAATCGTTTGTTTCAGACAGTGAAACGGCCAAATACGATGTAAAAACTGTTTCTCTCTCCTTCAAACGCTTAAAAATGCTATTTCTAAGCGAAATACGTGTGATTTGAGTGTTTTACAGTAACATCCACGGAACTTTAGCTGTACCGGCGAGGGCACCACGGAGGTTCCCCAAAACCTTGTATTCACTGAAATTCAGTGCATCTGATGATTTTATGCGCAAATCAATCGATTTCCATCGATACATCACGTAGAATATGTATCCGAGATGTTCTTACAAATTGTTTGTTTCAGACAGTGAAACGGCCAAATACGATGTAAAAACTGTTTCTCTCGCCTTCAAACGCTTAAAAATGCTATATCTAAGCGAAATACGTGTGATTTGAGTGTTTTACAGTAACTGTCACGGAACTTTAGCTGTACCGGCGAGGGCACCACGGAGGGCCCCCAAAACCTTGTATTCACTGAAATTCAGTGCATCTGATGATTTTATGCGCAAATCAATCGATTTCCATCGATACATCACGTAGAATATGTATCCGAGATGTTCTTACAAATCGTTTGTTTCAGACCGTGAAACGGCCAAATACGATGTAAAAACTGTTTCTCTCGACTTCAAACGCTTAAAAATGCTATTTCTATGCGAAATACGTGTGATTTGAGCGTTTTACAGTAACTTCCACGGGACTTTAGCTGTACCGGCAAGGGCACCACGGAGGGCACCCAAAACCTTGTATTCACTGAAATTCAGTGCATCTGATGATTTTATGCGCAAATCAATCGATTTCCATCGATACATCACGTAGAATATGTATCCGAGATGTTCTTACAAATCGTTGGTTTCAGACCGTGAAACGGCCAAATATGATGAAAAAACTGTTTCTCTCTCCTTCAAACGCTTAAAAATGCTATTTCTAAGCGAAATACGTGTGATTTGAGTGTTATACAGTAACTGCCACGGAACTTAAGCTGTACCGGCGAGGGCACCACGGAGGGCCCCCAAAACCTTGTATTCACTGAAATTCAGTGCATCTGATGATTTTATGCGCAAATCAATCGATTTCCATCGATACATCACGTAGAATATGTGTCCGAGATGTTCTTACAAATCGTTCGTTTCAGAACGTGAAACGGCCAAATATGCTGTAAAAACTGTTTCTCTCGCCTTCAAACGCTTAAAAATGCTATTTCTAAGCGAAATACGTGTGATTTGAGTGTTTTACAGTAACTTCCACGGAACTTTAGCTGTACCGGCGAGGGCACCACGGAGAGCCCCCAAAACCTTGTAATCACTGAAATTCAGTGCATTTGATGATTTTATGCGCAAATCAATCGATTTCCATCGATACATCACGTAGAATATGTATCCGAGATGTTCTTACAAATCGTTCGTTTCAGAACGTGAAACGGCCAAATATGATGTAAAAACTGTTTCTCTCGCCTTCAAACGCTTAAAAATTCTATTTCTAAGCGAAATACATGTGATTTGAGTGTTTTACAGTAACTTCCACTGAACTTCAGCTGTACCGGCGAGGGCACCACGGAGGGCCCCCAAAACCTTGTATTCACTGATATTCAGTGCATCTGATGATTTTATGCGCAAATCAATCGATTTCCATCAATACATCACGTAGAATATGTATCCGAGATGTTCTTACAAATCGTTTGTTTCAGACAGTGAAATGGCCAAATACGATGTAAAAACTGTTTCTCTCTCCTTCAAACGCTTAAAAATGCTATTTCTAAGCGAAATACGTGTGATTTGAGTGTTTTACAGTAACTTAAACGGAACTTTAGCTGTACCGGCGAGGGCACCACGGAGGGCCCCCAAAACCTTGTATTCACTGAAATTCAGTGCATCTGATGATTTTATGCGCAAATCAATCGATTTCCATCGA
Organism: Harpalus rufipes; assembly: GCA_951394225.1. Taxonomy (NCBI): domain Eukaryota; kingdom Metazoa; phylum Arthropoda; class Insecta; order Coleoptera; family Carabidae; genus Harpalus; species Harpalus rufipes. The sequence goes on from OX596276.1 coordinate 35,612,685, forward strand.
TACATCACGTAGAATATGTATCCGAGATGTTCTTACAAATCGTTCGTTTCAGAACGTGAAACGGCCAAATATGATGTAAAAACTGTTTCTCTCGCCTTCAAACGCTTAAAAATGCTATTTCTAAGCGAAATACGTGTGATTTGAGTGTTTTACAGTAACTTCCACGGAACTTTAGCTGTACCGGCGAGGGCACCACGGAGGGCCCCCAAAACCTTGTATTCACTAAAATCAGTGCATCTGATGATTTTATGCGCAAATCAATCGATTTACATCGATACATCACGTAGAATATATATCCGAGATGTTCTTACAAATCGTTCGTTTCAGAACGTGAAACGGCCAAATATGATGTAAAAACTGATTCTCTCTCCTTCAAACGCTTAAAAATGCTATTTCTAAGCGAAATACGTGTGATTTGAGTGTTTTACAGTAACTTCCACGGAACTTTAGCTGTACCGGCGAGGGCACCACGGAGGGCCCCCAAAACCTTGTATTCACTGAAATCAGTGCATCTGATGATTTTATGCGCAAATCAATTGATTTCCATCGATACATCACGTAGAATATGTATCCGAGATGTTCTTACAAATCGTTCGTTTCAGACCGTGAAACGGCCAAATATGATGTAAAAACTGTTTCTCTCTCCTTCAAACGCTTAAAAATGCTATTTCTAAGCGAAATACGTGTGATTTGAGTGTTTTACAGTTACTTCCACGGAACTTTAGCTGTACCGGCGAGGGCACCACGGAGGGCCCCCAAAACCTTGTATTCACTGAAATTCAGTGCATCTGATGATTTTATGCGCAAATCAATCGATTTCCATCGATACATCACGTAGAATATGTGTCCGAGATGTTCTTACAAATCGTTCGTTTCAGAACGTGAAACGGCCAAATATGCTGTAAAAACTGTTTCTCTCGCCTTCAAACGCTTAAAAATGCTATTTCTAAGCGAAATACGTGTGATTTGAGTGTTTTACAGTAACTTCCACGCAACTTTAGCTGTACCGGCGAGGGCACCACGGAGAGCCCCCAAAACCTTGTAGTCACTGAAATTCAGTGCATTTGATGATTTTATGCGCAAATCAATCGATTTCCATCGATACATCACGTAGAATATGTATCCGAGATGTTCTTACAAATCGTTCGTTTCAGAACGTGAAACGGCCAAATATGATGTAAAAACTGTTTCTCTCGGCTTCAAACGCTTAAAAATGCTATTTCTAAGCGAAATACGTGTGATTTGAGTGTTTTACAGTAACTTCCACGGAACTTTAGCTGTACCGGCGAGGGCACCACGGAAGGCCCCCAAAACCTTGCATTCACTGAAATTCAGTGCATCTGATAATTTTATGCGCAAATCAATCGATTTCCATCGATACATCACGTAGAATATGTATCCGAGATGTTCTTACAATCGTTCGTTTCAGACCGTGAAACGGCCAAATATGATGTAAAAACTGTTTCTCTCTCCTTCAAACGCTTAAAAATGCTATTTCTAAGCGAAATAAGTGTGATTTGAGTGTTTTACAGTAACTTCAACGGAACTTTAGCTGTACCGGCGAGGGGACCACGGAGGGCCCCCAAAAACCTTGTATTCACTGAAATTCAGTGCATCTGATGATTTTATGCGCAAATCAATCGATTTCCATCGATGCATCACGTAGAATATGTATCCGAGATGTTCTTACAAATCGTTCGTTTCAGAACGTGAAACGGCCAAATATGATGTAAAAACTGTTTCTCTCGCCTTCAAACGCTTAAAAATGCTATTTCTAAGCGAAATACGTGTGATTTGAGTGTTTTACAGTAACTTCCACGGAACTTTAGCTGTACCGGCGAGGGCACCACGGAGGGCCCGCAAAACCTTGTATTCACTGAAATTCAGTGCATCTGATGATTTTATGCGCAAATCAATCGATTTCCATCGATACATCACGTAGAATATGTATCCGAGATGTTCTTACAAATCGTTCATTTCAGACCTTGAAACGGCCAAATATGATGTAAAAACTGTTTCTCTCGCCTTTCTAAGCGAAATACGTGTGATTTGAGTGTTTTACAGTAACTTCCACGGAACTTTAGCTGTACCGGCGAGGGCACCACGGAGAGCCCCCAAAACCTTGTAGTCACTGAAATTCAGTGCATTTGATGATTTTATGCGCAAATCAATCGATTTCCATCGATACATCACGTAGAATATGTATCCGAGATGTTCCTACAAATCGTTCGTTTCAGAACGTGAAACGGCCAAATATGTTGTAAAAACTGTTTCTCTCGGCTTCAAACGCTTAAAAATACTATTTCTAAGCGAAATACGTGTGATTTGAGTGTTTTACAGTAACTTCCACGAAACTTTAGCTGTACCGGCGACGTCACCACGGAGGGCCCCCAAAACCTTGTATTCACTGAAATTCAGTGCATCTGATGATTTTATGCGCAAATCAATCGATTTCCATCGATACATCACGTAGAATATGTATCCGAGATGTTCTTACAAGTCGTTCGTTTCAAAACGTGAAACGGCCAAATATGATGGAAAAACTGTTTCTCTCGCCTTTAAACGCTTAAAAATGCTATTTCTAAGCGAAATACGTGTGATTTGAGTGTTTTACAGTAACTTCCACGGAACTTTAGATGTAAAAACTGTTTCTCTCGCCTTCAAACGCTTAAAAATGCTATTTCTAAGCGAAATACGTGTGATTTGAGTGTTTTACAGTAACTTCCACGAAACTTTAACTGTACCGGCGAGGGCACCACGGAGGGCCCCCAAAACCTTGTATTCACTGAAATTCAGTGCATCTGATGATTTTATGAGCAAATCATTCGATTTCCATCGATACATCACGTAGAATATGTATCCGAGATGTTCTTACAAATCGTTTGTTTCAGACCGTGAAACGGCCAAATATGATGTAAAAACTGTTTCTCTCGCCTTCAAACGCTTAAAAATGCTATTTCTAAGCGAAATACGTGTGATTTGAGTGTTTTACAGTAACTTCCACGGAACTTTAGCTGTAGCGGCGAGGGCACCACGGAGGGCCCCCAAAACCATGTATTCACTGGAATTCAGTGCATTTGATGATTTTATGCGCAAATCAATCGATTTCCATCGATACATCACGTAGAATATGTATCCGAGATGTTCCTACAAATCGTTCGTTTCAGAACGTGAAACGGCCAAATATGTTGTAAAAACTGTTTCTCTCGGCTTCAAACGCTTAAAAATACTGTTTCTAAGCGAAATACGTGTGATTTGAGTGTTTTACAGTAACTTCCACGAAACTTTAGCTGTACCGGCGACGTCACCACGGAGGGCCCCCAAAACCTTGTATTCACTGAAATTCAGTGCATCTGATGATTTTATGCGCAAATCAATCGATTTCCATCGATACATCACGTAGAATATGTATCCGAGATGTTCTTACAAGTCGTTCGTTTCAAAACGTGAAACGGCCAAATATGATGGAAAAACTGTTTCTCTCGCCTTTAAACGCTTAAAAATGCTATTTCTAAGCGAAATACGTGTGATTTGAGTGTTTTACAGTAACTTCCACGGAACTTTAGCTGTAAAAACTGTTTCTCTCGCCTTCAAACGCTTAAAAATGCTATTTCTAAGCGAAATACGTGTGATTTGAGGTTTTTACAGTAACTTCCACGGAACTTTATCTGTACCGGCGAGGGCACCACGGAGGGCTCCCAAAACCTTGTATTCACTGAGATTCAGTGCATCTGATGATTTTATGCGCAAATCAATCGATTTCCATCGATACATCACGTAGAATATGTATCCGAGATGTTCTTACAAATCGTTCGTTTCAGACCGTGAAACGGCCAAATATGATGTAAAAACTGTTTCTCTTGCCTTCAAACGCTTAAAAATGCTATTTCTAAGCGAAATACGTGTGATTGAGCACCACGGAGGGCCCCCAAAACCTTGTATTCACTGAAATTCAGTGCATCTGATGATTTTATGAGCAAATCAATCGGCCACGTAGAATATGTATCCGAGATGTTCTTATAAATCGTTCGTTTCAGACCGTGAAACGGCCAAATATGATGTAAAAACTGTTTCTCTCGCCTTCACACGCTTAAAAATCTGATGTGGCCAGCACATAACCTCTCGCCGTATATTTTACCTGGCTGTATGCATAAAGCAAAGAATATTTTTATAAATACAAATAATATATTCATATAAATCTATGACATATAAACTTCTTTGTTATTCAATAATAGCATGTCTCAACATGAAGATATTTTACCATAAATTATGTTACAATAAATTACAAAGTAGAGTGCTATATATAAATATTAGGCTGGTAACAGCAATTTTCAATTCGAACAACGTTGTTTACTTTCTCTTCATATTCTTCTAGTAAAAACATTAATTTTGGGCGGTCTAAAATGTATATATGGATTGTGCATCTATTCTTACATATCTTCTTTTACATTTTATTTTTTCATACATGTTATATCTAAATAACACTAATTCCCTTTAATAAAGTGACGGATAGATTGCACTCCGATTATTCTTATATCGATGTGTAATTTTGTCAATATTTACAACTTAGTTGAGAAGAATTTGATAGCTTTTTCGCAATTCAAAGTTACTCTAGTCTATAGTACTGGTGTACATTGTCCCATAATGTTTGAAACAAATTTAAGTCCTTCAACCTAGACTTGTCATCTCCATAATAGTCACAGATCAAGAATTAAGGGATTCTCCAAGTACATTTTTCTTTCATTACTCATTATTTCTGACACTGACATTTATCTGTCAGTCACAAATAATTTAAATTTGCAACTATTTTTCATGGCATCCTTTCGGTTGTAAAATTAATTACATTATTTTATATATTATATTCCTTTTATCTGTATATCTATAAAAAATGTATAAAAATATTTAAATGTATCAGAAAGAGAATTTATTTTTCTTTAATATTATCAAGAAAAATTTTCAAAAAATAATATTTAAAAGATTTTTTTTCAAGAATCTTCTACTTCCGGTTGTCCATTTGTTACCAAAACCTTTTCAGATCTTCCCATGAATGTCCGATTGGGAAATACGTTGTTAAACAAATTTTAAGTCTTATAGTTTTTGAGTAACCGTCCTTCCAACATCCCACACACACACACACATCCACACACACACACACACACACACACACACACACACAGACATCATCGTAAAAATGTTAAAATCGGATTAAAACGTGCTTATTCAATAAAATCTGGATATGCGATTTTTAGCTTGAATCCAATACCTCTCTTAGCGAGGTAAAAATGCTATTTCTAAGCGAAATACGTGTGATTTGAGTGTTTTACAATAACTTCCACGGAACTTTAGCTGTACCAGCGAGGGCACCACGGAGGGCCCCCAAAACCTTGTATTCACTGAAATTTAGTGCATCTGATGATTTAATGCCAAATCAATCGATTTCCATCGATACATCACGTAGAATATGTATCCGAGATGTTCTTACAAATCGTTCGTTTCAGACCGTGAAACGGCCAAATATGATGTAAAAACTGTTTCTCTCGCCTTTCTAAGCGAAATACGTGTGATTTGAGTGTTTTACAGTAACTTCCACGGAACTTTAGCTGTACCGGCGAGGGCACCACGGAGAGCCCCCAAAACCTTGTATTCACTGAAATTCAGTGCAATTGATGATTTTATGCGCAAATCAATCGATTTCCATCGATACATCACGTAGAATATGTATCCGAGATGATCTTACAAATCGTTCGTTTCAGACAGTGAAACGGCCAAATATGATGTAAAAACTGTTTCTCTCGCCTTCAAACGCTTAAAAATGCTATTTCTAAGCGAAATACGTGTGATTTGAGTGTTTTACAATAACTTCCACGGAACTTTAGCTGTACCGACGATGGCACCACGGAGGGCTCGCAAAACCTTGAATTCACTGATATTCAGTGCATCTGATGATTTTATGCTCAAATCAATAGATTTCTATCGATACATCACGTAGAATATGTATCCGAGATGTTCTTACAAATCGTTCGTTTCAGACCGTGAAACGGCCAAATATGATGTAAAAACTGTTTCTCTCGCCTTTCTAAGCGAAATACGTGTGATTTGAGTGTTTTACAGTAACTTCCACGGAACTTTAGCTGTACCGGCGAGGGCACCACGGAGAGCCCCCAAAACCTTGTATTCACTGAAATTCAGTGCAATTGATGATTTTATGCGCAAATCAATCGATTTCCATCGATACATCACGTAGAATATGTATCCGAGATGTTCCTACAAATCGTTCGTTTCAGAACGTGAAACGGCCAAATATGTTGTAAAAACTGTTTCTCTCGGCTTCAAACGCTTAAAAATGCTATTTCTAAGCGAAATACGTGTGATTTGAGTGTTTTACAGTAACTTCCACGGAACTTTAGCTGTACCGGCGACGTCACCACGGAGGGCCCCCAAAACCTTTTATTCACTGAAATTCAGTGCATCTGATGATTTTATGCGCAAATCAATCGATTTCCATCGATACATCACGTAGAATATGTATCCGAGATGTTCTTACAAGTCGTTCGTTTCAAAACGTGAAACGGCCAAATATGATGGAAAAACTGTTTCTCTCGCCTTCAAACGCTTAAAAATGCTATTTCTAAGCGAAATACGTGTGATTTGAGTGTTTTACAGTAACTTCCACGGAACTTTAGCTGTACCGGCGAGGGCACCACGGAGGGCCCCCAAAACCTTGTATTCACTGAAATTCAGTGCATCTGATGATTTTATGAGCAAATCAATCGATTTCCATCGATACATCACGTAGAATATGTATCCGAGATGTTCTTACAAATCGTTCGTTTCAGACCGTGAAACGGCCAAATATGATGTAAAACCTGTTTCTGTCGCCTTCAAACGCTTAAAAATGCTATATCTAAGCGAAATACGTGTGATTTGAGTGTTTTACAGTAACTTCCACGGAACTTTAGCTGTACCGGCGAGGGCACCACGGAGGGCCCCCAAAACCATGTATTCACTGGAATTCAGTGCATCTGATGATTTTATGCTCAAATCAATCGATTTCCATCGATACATCACGTAGAATATGTATCCGAGATGTTCTTACAAATCGATCGTTTACGGCCAAATATGATGTAAAAACTGTTTCTCTCGCCTTCAAACGCTTAAAAATGCTATTTCTAGGCGAAATACGTGTGATTGGAGTGTTTTACAGTAACTTCCACGGAACTTTAGCTGTACCGGCGAGGGCACCACGGAGGGCTCCCAAAACCTTGTATTCACTGAAATTTAGTGCATCTGATGATTTTATGCGCAAAACAATCGATTTCCATCGATACATCACGTAGAATATGTATCCGAGATGTTCTTACAAATCGTTCGTTTCAGACCGTGAAACGGCCAAATATGATGTAAAAACTGTTTCTCTCGCCTTCAAACGCTTAAAAATGCTATTTCTAAGCGATATACGTGTGATTTGAGTGTTTTACAGTAACTTCCACGGAACTTTAGCTGTACCGGCGAGGGCACCACGGAGGGCCCCCAAAACCATGTATTCACTGGAATTCAGTGCATCTGATGATTTTATGCGCAAATCAATCGATTTCCATCGATACATCACGTAGAATATGTATCCGAGATGTTCTTACAAATCGATCGTTTACGGCCAAATATGATGTAAAAACTGTTTCTCTCGCCTTCAAACGCTTAAAAATGCTATTTCTAGGCGAAATACGTGTGATTTGAGTGTTTTACAGTAACTTCCACGGAACTTTAGCTGTACCGGCGAGGGCACCACGGAGGGCTCCCAAAACCTTGTATTCACTGAAATTTAGTGCATCTGATGATTTTATGCGCAAATCAATCGATTTCCATCGATACATCACGTAGAATATGTATCCGAGATGTTCTTACAAATCGTTCGTTTCAGACCGTGAAACGGCCAAATATGATGTAAAAACTGTTTCTCTCGCCTTCAAACGCTTAAAAATGCTATTTCTAAGCGATATACGTGTGATTTGAGTGTTTTACAGTAACTTCCACGGAACTTTAGCTGTACCGGCGAGGGCACCACGGAGGGCCCCCAAAACCATGTATTCACTGGAATTCAGTGCATCTGATGATTTTATGCGCAAATCAATCGATTTCCATCGATACATCACGTAGAATATGTATCCGAGATGTTCTTACAAATCGATCGTTTACGGCCAAATATGATGTAAAAACTGTTTCTCTCGCCTTCAAACGCTTAAAAATGCTATTTCTAGGCGAAATAAGTGTGATTTGAGTGTTTTACAGTAACTTCCACGGAACTTTAGCTGTACCGGCGAGGGCACCACGGAGGGCTCCCAAAACCTTGTATTCACTGAAATTTAGTGCATCTGATGATTTTATGCGCAAATCAATCGATTTCCATCGATACATCACGTAGAATATGTATCCGAGATGTTCTTACAAATCGTTCGTTTCAGACCGTGAATCGGCCAAATATGATGTAAAAACTGTTTCTCTCGCCTTCAAACGCTTAAAAATGCTATTTTTAAGCGATATACGTGTGATTTGAGTGTTTTACAGTAACTTCCACGGAACTTTAGCTGTAAAAACTGTTTCTCTCGCCTTCAAACGCTTAAAAATGCTATTTCTAAGCGAAATACGTGTGATTGAGCACCACGGAGGGCCCCCAAAACCTTGTATTCACTGAAATTTAGTGCATCTGATGATTTTATGAGCAAATCAATCGGCCACGTAGAATATGTATCCGAGATGTTCTTATAAATCGTTCGTTTCAGACCGTGAAACGGCCAAATATGATGTAAAAACTGTTTCTCTCGCCTTCACACGCTTAAAAATCTGATGTGGCCAGCACATAACCTCTCGCCGTATATTTTACCTGGCTGTATGCATAAAGCAAAGAATATTTTTATAAATACAAATAACATATTCATATAAATCTATGACGTATAAACTTCTTTGTTATTCAATAATAGCATGTCTCAACATGAAGATATTTTACCATAAATTATGTTACAATAAATTACAAAGTAGAGTACTATATATAAATATTAGGCTGGTAACAGCAATTTTCAATTCGAACAACGTTGTTTACTTTCTCTTCATATTCTTCTAGTAAAAACATTAATTTTGGGCGGTCTAAAATGTATATATGGATTGTGCATCTATTCTTACATATCTTCTTTTATATTTTATTTTTTCATACATGTTATATCTAAATAAAACTAATTCCTTGAATAAAGTGACGGATAGATTGCACTCCGATTATTCTTATATCGATGTGTAATTTTGTCAATATTTACAACTTACTTGAGAAGAATTTGATAGCTTTTTCGCAATTCAAAGTTACTCTAGTCTATAGTACTGGTGTACATTGTCCCATAATGTTTGAAACAAATTTAAGTCCTTCAACCTAGACTTGTCATCTCCATAATAGTCACAGATCAAGAATTAAGGGATTCTCCAAGTACATTTTTCTTTCATTACTCATTATTTCTGACACTGACATTTATCTGTCAGTTACAAATAATTTAAATTTGCAACTATTTTTCATGGCATCCTTTCGGTTGTAAAATTAATTACATTATTTTATATATTATATTTCTTTTATCTCTAAATCTATAAAAAATGTATAAAAATATTTAAATGTATCAGAAAGAGAATTTATTTTTCTTTAATATTATCAAGAAAAATTTTCAAAAAATAATATTTAAAAGATTTTTTTTCAAGAATCTTCTACTTTCGGTTGTCCATTTGTTACCAAAACCTTTTCAGATCTTCCATGAATGTCCGATTGGGAAATACGTTGTTAAACATATTTTAAGTCTTATAGTTTTTGAGTAACAGTCCTTCCAACATCCCACACACACACACACATCCACACACACACACACACACACACACACACACACACACACAGACATCATCGTAAAAATGTTAAAATCGGATTGTAGGGACCTTAAAACGTGCTTATTCAATAAAATCTGGATATGCGATTTTTAGCATGAATCTAATACCTCTCTTAGCGAGGTAAAAATGCTATTTCTAAGCGAAATACGTGTGATTTGAGTGTTTTACAATAACTTCCACGGAACTTTAGCTGTATCGGCGAGGGCACCACGGAGGGCCCCCAAAACGTTTTATTCACCGAAATTCAGTGCATCTGATGATTTTATGAGCAAATCAATCGATTTCCATCGATACATCACGTAGAATATGTATCCGAGATGTTTTTACAAATCGTTCGTTTCAGAACGTGAAACGGCCAAATATGATGTAAAAACTGTTTCTCTCGCCTTCAAACGCTTAAAAATGCTATTTCTAAGCGAAATACGTGTGATTTGAGTGTTTTACAGTAACTTCCACGGAACTTTATCTGTACCGGTGAGGGCACCAAGGAGGGCCCCCAAAACCTTGTATTCAATGAAATTCAGTGCATCTGATGATTTTATGCGCAAATCAATCGATTTCCATCGATACATCACGTAGCATATGTATCCGAGATGTTCTTACAAATCGTTCGTTTACGGCCAAATATGATGTAAAAACTGTTTCTCTCGCCTTCAAACGCTTAAAAATGCTATTTCTAAGCGAAATACGTGTGAGTTGAGTGTTTTACAATAACTTCCACGGAACTTTAGCTGTACCGGCGAGGGCAACACGGAGGGCCCCCAAAACCTTGTATTCACTGAAATTCAGTGCATCTGATGATTTTATGAGCAAATAAATCGATTTCCATCGATACATCACGTAGAATATGTATGCGAGATGTTCTTACAAATAGCTAGTTTCAGACCGTGAAACGGCCAAATATGATGTAAAAACTGTTTCTCTCGCCTTCACACGCTTAAAAATGCTATTTCTAAGCGAAATGTGTGTGATATGAGTGTTTTACAGTAACGTCCACGGAACTTTAGCTGTAACCGGCGAGGGTACCACGGAAGGCACCCAAAACCTTGTATTTACCGAAATTCAGTGCATCTGATGATTTTATGCGCAAATCAATCGATTTCCATCGATACATCACGTAGAATATGTATCCGAGATGTTCTTACAAATCGTTCGTTTCAGACCGTGAAACGGCCAAATATGATGTAAAAACTGTTTTTCTCGCCTTCAAACGCTTAAAAATGCTATTTCTAAGCGAAATACGTGTGATATGAGTGTTTTACAGTAACTTCCACGGAACTTTAGCTGTACCGGCGAGGGCACCACGGAGGGCCCCCAAAACCTTGTATTCACTGAAATTCAGTGCATCTGATGTTTTTGTGAGCAAATCTATCGATTTCCATCGACACATCACGTAGAATATGTATCCGAGATGTTCTTACAAATCGTTCGTTTCAGACCGTGAAACGGCCAAACATGATGTAAAAACTGTTTCTCTCGCCTTCAAACGCTTAAAAAGGCTATTTCTAAGCGAAATACGTGTGATTTGAGTGTTTTACAGTAACTTCCACGGAACTTTAGCTGTACCGGCGAGGGCACCACGGAAGGCTCCCAAAACCTTGAATTCACTGAAATTCAGTGCATCTAATGATTTTATGCGCAAATCAATCGATTTCCATCGATACATCACGTAGAATATGTATCCGAGATGTTCTTACAAATCGTTCGTTTCAGACCGTGAAACGGCCAAATATGATGTAAAACCTGTTTCTCTCGCCTTCAAACGCTTAAAAAATGCTATTTCTAAGCGAAATACGTGTGATTTGAGTGTTTTACAGTAACTTCCACGGAACTTTAGCTGTAAAAACTGTTTCTCTCGCCTTCAAACGCTTAAAAATGCTATTTCTAAGCGAAATACGTGTGATTTGTGGTTTTTACAGTAACTTCACGGAACTTTATCTGTACCGGCGAGTGCACCACGGAGGGCTCCCAAAACCTTGTATTCACTGAAATTCAGTGCATCTGATGATTTTATGCGCAAATCAATCGATTTCCATCGATACATCACGTAGAATATGTATCCGAGATGTTCTTACAAATCGTTCGTTTCAGACCGTAAAACGGCCAAATATGATGTAAAAACTGTTTCTCTCGCCTTCAAACGCTTAAAAATGCTATTTCTAAGCGAAATACGTGTGATTTGAGTGTTTTACAATAACTTCCACGGAACTTTAGCTGTACCGGCGAGGACACCACGGAGGGCCCCCAAAACCTTGTATTCACTGAAATTTAGTGCATCTGATGATTTTATGCGCAAATCAATCGATTTCCATCGATACATCACGTAGAATATGTATCCGAGATGTTCTTACAAATCGTTCGTATCAGACCGTGAAACGGCCAAATATGATGTAAAAACTGTTTCTCTCGCCTTCAAACGCTTAAAAATGCTATTTCTAAGCGAAATACGTGTGATTTGAGTGTTTTACAGTAACTTCCACGGAACTTTAGCTGTACCAGCGAGGGCCCCACGGAGGGCCCCTAAACCTTGTATTCACTGAAATTCAGTGCATCTGATGATTTTATGCGCAAATCAATCGATTTCTATCGATACATCACGTAGAATATGTATCCGAGGTGTTCTTACAAATCGTTCGTTTCAGACCGTGAAACGGCCAAATATGATGTGAAACCTGTTTCTCTCGCCTTCAAACGCTTAAAAATGCTATTTCTAAGCGAAATGCGTGTGATTTAAGTGTTTTACAGTAACTTCCACGGAACTTTTGCTGTACCGGCGAGGGCACCACGGAGGGCCCCCAAAACCATGTATTCACTGAAATTCAGTGCATCTGATGATTTTATGTGCAAATCAATCGATTTCCATCGATACATCACGTAGAATATGTATCCGAGATGTTCTTACAAATCGTTCGTTTCTAACCGTGAAACGGCCAAATATCATGTAAAAACTGTTTCTCTCGCCTTCAAATGCTTAAAAAATGCTATTTCCAAGTGAAATACGTGTGATTTTAGTGTTTTACAGTAACTTCCACGGAACTTTAGCTGTACCGGCGAGGGCACCACGGAGGGCCCCCAAAAGCTTGTATTCACTAAAATTCAGTGTATCTGATGATTCCATGCCCAAATCAATCGATTTCCAACGATAAATCACGCAGAATATGTATCCGAGATGTTCTTACAAATCGTTCGTTTCACACAGTGAAACGGCCAAATATGATGTAAAAACTGTTTCTCTCGCCTTCAAACGCTTAAAAATGCTATTTCTAAGCGAAATACGTGTGATTTGAGTGTTTTACAGTAACTTCCACGGAACTTTAGCTGTACCGGCGAGGGCACCACGGAAGGCCCCCAAAACCTTGTATTCACTGAAATTCAGTGCATCTGATGATTTTATGCGCAAATAAATCGATTTCCATCGATACATCACGTAGAATATATATCCGAGATGTTCTTACAAATCGTTCGTTTCAGACCGTGAAACGGCCAAATATGATAAAAAAAACTGTTTCTCTCTCCTTCAAACGCTTAAAAATGCTATTTTTAAGCGAAATACGTGTGATTAGAATGTTTTACAGTAACTGCCACGGAACTTTAGCTGTACCGGCGAGGGCACCACGGAGGGCCCCCAAAACCTTGTATTTACTGAAATTTAGTGCATCTGATTATTTTATGCGCAAATCAATCGATTTCCATCGATACATCACGTAGAATATGTATCTGAGATGTTCTTACAAATCCTTCGTTTCAGAACTTGAAACGGCCAAATATGATGTAAAAACTGTTTCTCTCGCCTTCAAACGCTTAAAAATGCTATTTCTAAGTGAAATACATGTGATTTTAGTGTTTTACAGTAACTTCCACGGAACTTTAGCTGTACCGGCGAGGGCACCACGGAGGGCCCCCAAAACCTTGTATTCACTGAAATTCAGTGCATCTGATGATTTTATGCGCAAATCAATCGATTTCCATCGATACATCACGTAGAAAATGTATCCGCGATGTTCTTACAAATCGTTCGTTTCAGAACGTGAAACGGCCAAATATGATGTAAAAACTGTTTCTCTCGCCTTCAAACGCTTAAAAATGCTATTTCTAAGCGAAATACGTGTGATTTGAGTGTTTTACAGTAACTTCCACGGAACTTTAGCTGTCCCGGCGAGGGCACCACGGAGGGCCCCCAAAACCTTGTATTCACTGAAATTCAGTGCATCTGATGATTTTATGCGCAAATCAATCGATTTCCATCGATACATCACGTAGAATATGTATCCGAGATGTTCTTACAAATCGTTCGTTTCAGACCGTGAAACGGCCAAATATGATGTAAAAACTGTTTCTCTCGCCTTCAAACGCTTAAAAATGCTATTTCTAAGCAAAATACGTATGATTTGAGTGTTTTACAGTAACTTCCACGGAACTTTAGCTGTACCGGCGAGGGCACCACGGAGGGCCCCCAAAACCTTGTATTCACTGAAATTCAGTGTATCTGATGATTTTATGCGCAAATCAATCGATTTCCATCGATACATCACGTAGAATATGTATCCGAGATGTTCTTACAAATCGTTCGTTTCAGACCGTGAAACGGCCAAATATGATGTAAAAATTGTTTCTCTCTCCTTCAAACGCTTAAAAATGCTATTTCTAAGAGTCGAAGTGAATACGTGTGATTTGTGTGTTTTACAGTAACTTCCACGTAACTTTAGCTGTACCGGCGAGGGCACCACGGAGGGCCCCCAAAACCTTGTATTCACTGAAATTCAGTGCATCTGATGATTTTATGCGCAAATCAATCGATTTCCATCGATACATCACGTAGAATATGTATCCGAGATGTTCTTACAAATCGTTCGTTTCAGAGCGTGAAACGGCCAAATATGATGTAAAAACTGTTTCTCTCGCCTTCAAACGCTTAAAAATGCTATTTTTAAGCGAAATACGTGTGATTTGAGTGTTTTACAGTAACTTCCACGGAACTTTAGCTGTACCGGCGAGGGCACCACGGAGGGCCCCCAAAACCTTGTATTCACTGAAATTCAGTGCATCTGATGATTTTATGCGCAAATCAATCGATTTCCATTAGAATATGTATCCGAGATGTTCTTACAAATCCTTCGTTTCAGAACGTGAAACGGCCAAATATGATGTAAAAACGGTTTCTCTCGCCTTCAAACGCTTAAAAATGCTATTTCTAAGTGAAATACGTGTGATTTTAGTGTTTTACAGTAACTTCCACGGAACTTTAGCTGTACCGGCGAGGGCACCACGGAGGGCCCCCAAAACCTTGTTTTCACTGAAATTCAGTGCATCTGATGTTTTTGTGAGCAAATCTATCGATTTCCATCGACACATCACGTAGAATATGTATCCGAGATGTTCTTACAAATCGTTCGTTTCAGACCGTGAAACGGCCAAACATGATGTAAAAACTGTTTCTCTCGCCTTCAAACGCTTAAAAAGGCTATTTCTAAGCGAAATACGTGTGATTTGAGTGTTTTACAGTAACTTCCACGGAACTTTAGCTGTACCGGCGAGGGCACCACGGAAGGCTCCCAAAACCTTGAATTCACTGAAATTCAGTGCATCTAATGATTTTATGCGCAAATCAATCGATTTCCATCGATACATCACGTAGAATATGTATCCGAGATGTTCTTACAAATCGTTCGTTTCAGACCGTGAAACGGCCAAATATGATGTAAAACCTGTTTCTCTCGCCTTCAAACGCTTAAAAATGCTATTTCTAAGCGAAATACGTGTGATTTGAGTGTTTTACAGTAACTTCCACGGAACTTTAGCTGTACCGGCGAGGGCACCACGGAGGGCCCCCAAAACCTTGTATTCACTGAAATTTAGTGCATCTGATGATTTTATGCGCAAATCAATCGATTTCCATCGATACATCACGTAGAATAAGTATCCGAGATGTTCTTACAAATCGTTCGTTTCAGACCGTGAAACGGCCAAATATGATGTAAAAACTGTTTCTCTCGCCTTCAAACGCTTAAAAATGCTATTTCTAAGCGATATACGTGTAATTTGAGTGTTTTACAGTAACTTCCACGGAACTTTAGCTGTAAAAACTGTTTCTCTCGCCTTCAAACGCTTAAAAATGCTATTTCTAAGCGAAATACGTGTGATTTGTGGTTTTTACAGTAACTTCCACGGAACTTTATCTGTACCGGCGAGTGCACCACGGAGGGCTCCCAAAACCTTGTATTCACTGAAATTCAGTGCATCTGATGATTTTATGCGCAAATCAATCGATTTCCATCGATACATCACGTAGAATATGTATCCGAGATGTTCTTACAAATCGTTCGTTTCAGACCGTAAAACGGCCAAATATGATGTAAAAACTGTTTCTCTCGCCTTCAAACGCTTAAAAATGCTATTTCTAAGCGAAATACGTGTGATTTGAGTGTTTTACAATAACTTCCACGGAACTTTAGCTGTACCGGCGAGGACACCACGGAGGGCCCCCAAAACCTTGTATTCACTGAAATTTAGTGCACCTGATGATTTTATGCGCAAATCAATCGATTTCCATCGATACATCACGTAGAATATGTATCCGAGATGTTCTTACAAATCGTTCGTATCAGACCGTGAAACGGCCAAATATGATGTAAAAACTGTTTCTCTCGCCTTCAAACGCTTAAAAATGCTATTTCTAAGCGAAATACGTGTGATTTGAGTGTTTTACAGTAACTTCCACGGAACTTTAGCTGTACCAGCGAGGGCCCCACGGAGGGCCCCTAAAACCTTGTATTCACTGAAATTCAGTGCATCTGATGATTTTATGCGCAAATCAATCGATTTCTATCGATACATCACGTAGAATATGTATCCGAGATGTTCTTACAAATCGTTCGTTTCAGACCGTGAAACGGCCAAATATGATGTGAAACCTGTTTCTCTCGCCTTCAAACGCTTAAAAATGCTATTTCTAAGCGAAATGCGTGTGATTTAAGTGTTTTACAGTAACTTCCACGGAACTTTAGCTGTACCGGCGAGGGCACCACGGAGGGCCCCCAAAACCATGTATTCACTGAAATTCAGTGCATCTGATGATTTTATGTGCAAATCAATCGATTTCCATCGATACATCACGTAGAATATGTATCCGAGATGTTCTTACAAATCGTTCGTTTCTAACCGTGAAACGGCCAAATATCATGTAAAAACTGTTTCTCTCGCCTTCAAATGCTTAAAAAATGCTATTTCCAAGTGAAATACGTGTGATTTTAGTGTTTTACAGTAACTTCCACGGAACTTTAGCTGTACCGGCGAGGGCACCACGGAGGGCCCCCAAAAGCTTGTATTCACTAAAATTCAGTGTATCTGATGATTCCATGCCCAAATCAATCGATTTCCAACGATAAATCACGCAGAATATGTATCCGAGATGTTCTTACAAATCGTTCGTTTCACACAGTGAAACGGCCAAATATGATGTAAAAACTGTTTCTCTCGCCTTCAAACGCTTAAAAATGCTATTTCTAAGCGAAATACGTGTGATTTGAGTGTTTTACAGTAACTTCCACGGAACTTTAGCTGTACCGGCGAGGGCACCACGGAAGGCCCCCAAAACCTTGTATTCACTGAAATTCAGTGCATCTGATGATTTTATGCGCAAATCAATCGATTTCCATCGATACATCACGTAGAATATGTATCCGAGATGTTCTTACAAATCGTTCGTTTCAGACCGTGAAACGGCCAAATATGATAAAAAAAACTGTTTCTCTCTCCTTCAAACGCTTAAAAATGCTATTTTTAAGCGAAATACGTGTGATTAGAATGTTTTACAGTAACTGCCACGGAACTTTAGCTGTACCGGCGAGGGCACCACGGAGGGCCCCCAAAACCTTGTATTTACTGAAATTTAGTGCATCTGATTATTTTATGCGCAAATCAATCGATTTCCATCGATACATCACGTAGAATATGTATCTGAGATGTTCTTACAAATCCTTCGTTTCAGAACTTGAAACGGCCAAATATGATGTAAAAACTGTTTCTCTCGCCTTCAAACGCTTAAAAATGCTATTTCTAAGTGAAATACATGTGATTTTAGTGTTTTACAGTAACTTCCACGGAACTTTAGCTGTACCGGCGAGGGCACCACGGAGGGCCCCCAAAACCTTGTATTCACTGAAATTCAGTGCATCTGATGATTTTATGCGCAAATCAATCGATTTCCATCGATACATCACGTAGAAAATGTATCCGCGATGTTCTTACAAATCGTTCGTTTCAGAACGTGAAACGGCCAAATATGATGTAAAAACTGTTTCTCTCGCCTTCAAACGCTTAAAAATGCTATTTCTAAGCGAAATACGTGTGATTTGAGTGTTTTACAGTAACTTCCACGGAACTTTAGCTGTACCGGCGAGGGCACCACGGAGGGCCCCCAAAACCTTGTATTCACTGAAATTCAGTGCATCTGATGATTTTATGCGCAAATCAATCGATTTCCATCGATACATCACGTAGAATATGTATCCGAGATGTTCTTACAAATCGTTCGTTTCAGACTGTGAAACGGCCAAATATGATGTAAAAACTGTTTCTCTCGCCTTCAAACGCTTAAAAATGCTATTTCTAAGCAAAATACGTATGATTTGAGTGTTTTACAGTAACTTCCACGGAACTTTAGCTGTACCGGCGAGGGCACCACGGAGGGCCCCCAAAACCTTGTATTCACTGAAAATTCAGTGCATCTGATGATTTTATGCGCAAATCAATCGATTTCCATCGATACATCACGTAGAATATGTATCCGAGATGTTCTTACAAATCGTTCGTTTCAGACCGTGAAACGGCCAAATATGATGTAAAAATTGTTTCTCTCTCCTTCAAACGCTTAAAAATGCTATTTCTAAGCGAAATACGTGTGATTTGTGTGTTTTACAGTAACTTCCACGTAACTTTAGCTGTACCGGCGAGGGCACCACGGAGGGCCCCCAAAACCTTGTATTCACTGAAATTCAGTGCATCTGATGATTTTATGCGCAAATCAATCGATTTCCATCGATACATCACGTAGAATATGTATCCGAGATGTTCTTACAAATCGTTCGTTTCAGAGCGTGAAACGGCCAAATATGATGTAAAAACTGTTTCTCTCGCCTTCAAACGCTTAAAAATGCTATTTTTAAGCGAAATACGTGTGATTTGAGTGTTTTACAGTAACTTCCACGGAACTTTAGCTGTACCGGCGAGGGCACCACGGAGGGCCCCCAAAACCTTGTATTCACTGAAATTCAGTGCATCTGATGATTTTATGCGCAAATCAATCGATTTCCATTAGAATATGTATCCGAGATGTTCTTACAAATCCTTCGTTTCAGAACGTGAAACGGCCAAATATGATGTAAAAACGGTTTCTCTCGCCTTCAAACGCTTAAAAATGCTATTTCTAAGTGAAATACGTGTGATTTTAGTGTTTTACAGTAACTTCCACGGAACTTTAGCTGTACCGGCGAGGGCACCACGGAGGACCCCCAAAACCTTGTATTCACTGAAATTCAGTTCATCTGATGATTTTATGCGCAAATCAATCGATTTCCATCGATACATCACGTAGAATATGTATCCGAGATGTTCTTACAAATCGTTCGTTTCAGACCGTGAAACGGCCAAATATGATGTAAAAACTGTTTCTCTCTCCTTCAAACGCTTAAAAATGCTATTTCTAAGCGAAATACGTGTGATTAGAATGTTTTACAGTAACTGCCACGGAACTTTAGCTGTACCGGCGAGGGCACCACGGAGGGCTCCCAAAACCTTGTATTTACTAAAATTCAGTGCATCTGATGATTTTATGCGCAAATCAATCGATTTCCATCGATACATCACGTAGAATATGAATGTATCCGAGATGTTCTTACAAATCCTTCGTTTCAGAGCGTGAAACGGCCAAATATGATGTAAAAACTGTTTCTCTCGCCTTCAAACGCTTAAAAAAGCTATTTTTAAGCGAAATACGTGTGATTTGAGTTTTTTACAGTAACTTCCACGGAACTTTAGCTGTACCGGCGAGGGCACCACGGAAGGCCCCCAAAACCTTGTATTCACTGAAATTCAGTGCATCTAATGATTTTATGCGCAAATCAATCGATTTCCATCGATACATCACGTAGAATATGTATCCGAGATGTTCTTACAAATCGTTCGTTTCAGACCGTGAAACGGCCAAATATGAAGTAAAAACTGTTTCTCTCTCCTTCAAACGCTTAAAAATGCTAGTTTTAAGCGAAATACGTGTGATTAGAATGTTTTACAGTAACTAAATAGAAGAATTTACACATATATCATACCTGGGTACAGAATCATTAATAGATCTAGTCATTACGAATAACAAAAAACTTGAATGTGAAGTATTAAGAAATCCGGTATTCAATAATCATTCCTTACTTAAAATCAGTGTATCACAAACCCAAAATAAAGTATTGCAGCAAATTTGTATCAGAAAAAAACTTGTAAATGTAGAAGAATTTAAAACGAATATTGCAGAAATAGGATTTAATTATAGAGAAAATGATATAAATATTAAATGTAATAGTTTTATAAATAACTTACTTCATATTATGGATATCTTTATGCCAAAAATTAGTTTTGTACCCAAAATTAATTATAAACCCTGGTTTACAGCAGAAATCTTACAACAAATTAAAAACCGAGATGATAAATATAAGAAATTTTTATTAACAAGAGATCAAAAAGATTGGTCTGAATATAAAAATCAAAGAAACAAAGTAGTATCTAATATTAGAAAAAACAAACAGCAATATTATATGACTAATGTAGATGAAAATAGAAATGATCCTAAAAATATGTGGAAAACATTAAAATGTATTATATCGGGTAATCAGATAGAAAATTTTGATAGTATTGAATTTAATTGTGGAAAATGTTCGGATACATTAGAAATAGCAAATGAATTTAATAAATATTTTATACAAAGTATAGAGGAAATTATAACAGCTATTCCAAAAATAGATTTTGTACCAAATGATACATATTTTTCGTGTAAAATTGAGTGTTTCCAATTACTTAACAAGGACATGTTAAAAGAAATAGTGGTATCAATGCCCAATAAAAGTAGTCCAGATGATATTGATATTACGTTATATAAACTAGTTTATAATGAAATAGAAAATAAATTGCTTAATTTAGTAAATAGTTCATTAGAATTAGGAATAGTACCTAATATGTTGAAAATATCCACTATAGTTCCAATAAGAAAAGTAGTTAAAACAGTTAAATGTGAAAATTTTAGACCTATTAATACACTACCAGCTGTGGCAAAAATTTTAGAAACCATTGTCTATAGGCAAGTTTATAATTACGTGGAAGAAAATAAATTGTTATCTCAATATCAATCTGGCTTTCGACATAATCACAGCTGTGAATCAGCATTACAGTACCTAGTTGGAGAGTGGAAAGATTATGTAGATGAGGGCTTGGTAGTGGTAAGTGTTTTTCTGGATCTTAAACGTGCCTTTGAAACTGTAAACAGAGAAATGTTATTAAAGAAATTAAAAATGTATGGTTTTACGGGTATAGTACTTAAATGGTTCCACAATTATTTAGTAAATAGAAAACAAAGAGTTAAATGTGATAATATGTACTCTGAAGAATTGGATTCTACATATGGAGTCCCCCAAGGCAGTATATTGGGACCATTACTATTCGTATTATATATAAATGATGTACAAAATGTTTTTCAATATTGCAAATTTCATTTATTCGCTGATGACATGGTAATTTATATCACTGGTAATAATAAGACTGAAATTACTATGAAATTACATACAGATCTCGAAAATTTACATACATATCTCAGTAAAAATAATCTTAAATTAAATGTTGACAAAACAAAAGCAATGCTTATAGGCAGTAACAAAAAAATTGTGAATTTAATTAATGATAATTTCAGAATTTGTATGGATAATACTAATATTGAAATAGTACGAAGTCTTAAGTATTTAGGAATGATTATAAACAGCAATCTAAAATTAGAAGACCATGTTAACTACACGTGCAAAAAAATTTCAAAGAAAATTTATTTCTTGAGAAGGTGTAGCCAGTATTTATCAAAAACAGGACGGGAAATTGTATACAATACTATAATTTTACCTCACTTCTATTTTGCGGGATCAATTATGTATCTAAGTAATCAAAGTGATATGAACAAGTTGCAATTACTTCAAAATCGTGCAATGCGTACAATTTTAAATTGTAACAGGTATACCAGTATAAATCATATGTTATTTCAACTAAAATGGTGCAATATTAAAGATTTAATGGAAATTCAAATAATCATTTTTATTCATAAAATAAAATTAGGAATACAGCCAGAATACTTTGAAAATAAATTAATCAAAATAGAAGAAAATCATGACCATAATACCCGTCAAAAATATAAATATTATATTAAGCAAAACTGTTTCTCTCGCCTTCAAACGCTTAAATTGCTATTTCTAAGCAAAATACGTATGATTTGAGTGTTTTACAGTAACTTCCACGGAACTTTAGCTGTACCGGCGAGGGCACCACGGGGGGGCCCCAAAACCTTGTATTTACTGAAATTTAGTGCATCTGATGATTTTATGCGCAAATCAATCGATTTCCATCGATACATCACGTAGAATATGTATCTGAGATGTTCTTACAAATCCTTCGTTTCAGAACTTGAAACGGCCAAATATGATGTAAAAACTGTTTCTCTCGCCTTCAAACGCTTAAAAATGCTATTTCTAAGTGAAATACATGTGATTTTAGTGTTTTACAGTAACTTCCACGGAACTTTAGCTGTATCGGCGAGGGCACCACGGAGGGCCCCACAACCTTGTATTCACTGAAATTCAGTGCATCTGATGATTTTATGCGCAAATCAATCGATTTCCATCGATACATCACGTAGAATATGTATCCGAGATGTTCTTACAAATCGTTCGTTTCAGAACGTGAAACGGCCAAATATGATGTAAAAACTGTTTCTCTCGCCTTCAAACGCTTAAAAATGCTATTTCTAAGCGAAATACGTGTGATTTGAGTGTTTTACAGTAACTTCCACGGAACTTTAGCTGTACCGGCGAGGGCACCACGGAGGGCCCCCAAAACCTTGTATTCACTGAAATTCAGTGCATCTGATGATGTATGCGCAAATCAATCGATTTCCATCGATACATCACGTAGAATATGAATGTATCCGAGATGTTCTTACAAATCCTTCGTTTCAGAGCGTGAAACGGCCAAATATGATGTAAAAACTGTTTCTCTCGCCTTCAAACGCTTAAAAATGCTATTTCTAAGCGAAATACATGTGATTTGAGTGTTTTACAGTGACTTCCACGAAACTTTAGCTGTACCGGCGAGGGCACCACGGAGGGCCCCCAAAAGCTTGTATTCACTAAAATTCAGTGTATCTGATGATTCCATGCCCAAATCAATCGATTTCCATCGA
This sequence comes from Harpalus rufipes, assembly GCA_951394225.1. Taxonomy (NCBI): domain Eukaryota; kingdom Metazoa; phylum Arthropoda; class Insecta; order Coleoptera; family Carabidae; genus Harpalus; species Harpalus rufipes. Next base: position 35,636,071 of record OX596276.1, read on the forward strand.
TACATCACGCAGAATATGTATCCGAGATGTTCTTACAAATCGTTCGTTTCAGACAGTGAAACGGCCAAATATGATGTAAAAACTGTTTCTCTCGCCTTCAAACGCTTAAAAATGCTATTTCTAAGCGAAATACGTGTGATTTGAGTGTTTTACAGTTACTTCCACTGAACTTTAGCTGTACCGGCGAGGGCACCACGGAGGGCCCCCAAAACCTTGTATTCACTGAAATTCAGTGCATCTGATGATTTTATGCGCAAATCAATCGATTTCCATCGATACATCACGTAGAATATGTATCCGAGATGTTCTTACAAATCGTTCGTTTCAGACCGTGAAACGGCCAAATATGATGTAAAAACTGTTTCTCTCGCCTTCAAACGCTTAAAAATGCTATTTCTAAGCAAAATACGTGTGATTTGAATGTTTTACAGTAACTTCCACGGAACTTTAGCTGTACCGGCGAGGGCACCACGGAGGGCCCCCTAAACCTTGTATTCACTGAAATTCAGTGCATCTGATGATTTTATGCGCAAATCAATCGATTTCCATCGATACATCACGTAGAATATGTATCCGAGATGTTCTTACAAATCGTTCGTTTCAGAACGTGAAAAGACCAAATATGATGTAAAAACTGTTTCTCTCGCCTTCAAACGCTTAAAAATGCTATTTCTAAGCGAAATACGTGTGATTTGAGTGTTTTACAGTAACTTCCACGGAACTTTAGCTGTACCGGCGAGGACATCTCGGAGGGCCCCCAAAACCTTGTATTCACTGAAATTCAGTGCATCTGATGATTTTATGCGCAAATCAATCGATTTCCATCGATACATCACGTAGAATATGTATCCGAGATGTTCTTACAAATCGTTCGTTTCAGACCGTGAAACGGCCAAATATGATGTAAAAACTGTTTCTCTCGCCTTCAAACGCTTAAAAATGCTATTTCTAAGCGAAATACGTGTGATTTGAGTGTTTTACAGTAACTTCCACGGAACTTTAGCTGTACCGGCGAGGGCACCACGGAGGGCCCCCAAAACCTTGTATTCACTGAAATTCAGTGCATCTGATGATTTTATGCGCAAATCAATCGATTTCCATCGATACATCACGTAGAATATGTATCCGAGATGTTCTTACAAATCGTTCGTTTCAGACCGTGAAACGGCCAAATATGATGTAAAAACTGTTTCTCTCGCCTTCAAACGCTTAAAAATGCTATTTCTAAGCAAAATACGTGTGATTTGAATGTTTTACAGTAACTTCCACGGAACTTTAGCTGTACCGGCGAGGGCACCACGGAGGGCCCCCTAAACCTTGTATTCACTGAAATTCAGTGCATCTGATGATTTTATGCGCAAATCAATCGATTTCCATCGATACATCACGTAGAATATGTATCCGAGATGTTCTTACAAATCGTTCGTTTCAGAACGTGAAAAGACCAAATATGATGTAAAAACTGTTTCTCTCGCCTTCAAACGCTTAAAAATGCTATTTCTAAGCGAAATACGTGTGATTTGAGTGTTTTACAGTAACTTCCACGGAACTTTAGCTGTACCGGCGAGGACATCTCGGAGGGCCCCCAAAACCTTGTATTCACTGAAATTCAGTGCATCTGATGATTTTATGCGCAAATCAATCGATTTCCATCGATACATCACGTAGAATATGTATCCGAGATGTTCTTACAAATCGTTCGTTTCAGACCGTGAAACGGCCAAATATGATGTAAAAACTGTTTCTCTCGCCTTCAAACGCTTAAAAATGCTATTTCTAAGCGAAATACGTGTGATTTGAGTGTTTTACAGTAACTTCCACGGAACTTTAGCTGTACCAGCGAGGGCACCACGGAGAGCCCCCAAAACCTTGTATTCACTGAAATTCAGTGCATCTGATGATTTTATGCGCAAATCAATCAATTTCCATCGATACATTACGTAGAATATGTATCCGAGATGTTCTTACAAATCGTTCGTTTCAGACCGTGAAACGGCCAAATACGATGTAAAAACTGTTTCTCTCGCCTTCAAACGCTTAACCCGGCGTTGGTACGGTGGGCTTTAGTTACATTATTGGTACGGTGGGGTATAAGTGTAGGTTATAAGAAATCAATACTTAATAATTAATTGAAAACGAATTTTATATAAAATCAATATACAAATCTTACTTTATTCAGACTTTTGTGTAAAACATGTGTCACAAGCATTAATAGAATGTTGTAAGCACACATATTGATAACATTACACACAATTATAAAAATATTTTCGGTCTTTATTTCGTTCACAAATTGAGCATCGTCCCGATTTATTTTGCTTTTTTCCTGGTTGTTCAGTGTTTTCCTCATACACAGAGTCGGAAGCTATGCCAGTTATGTCAGTTTTTTTTTTTTTAGGCCCACAGAAAGTTAGGATTAGCTTGTCGATTTTTTAGATGTGGAAAAATTAAATCCAAAGCTAATGTCCTTCATAATTCATGACTTTTTATTGGGTGTTCAGTATTTGAATTGGACAACAAAAGAATTTACTGAAGTTGTATTCACAAGTGAGAAAAACAATGTTAGTGGCCATCTTGTTCGGTGTCCGAATCTGCAGATCTTTCACTAAGATGATCCTTTTCAGTTTCTGAAGCTGATTCTAATCCGTGTCCCACGATATTATCGTCATTTTCTGTTTCTGTTCATTACTTCCGAAATTTCTCTTGTTCCTCTTTATAAGACATGCTAACACATTAACTTGATAGTTTTCTATAGCCACAAATAAGTAAGATAAATTTACCTTGACAAAGCAATAAACAAATCAAACAAATTAGCAAAGTGTACGGTGGGGTATGATGTTAAATCCAATAATTACTGGATACGTACGGTGGGGTATGAGATGCACTTACTAAATAAAACAACATCTATTCTGATATTACTAGCTTACCAACTAAGTTCAGCACATTTCTGTTTGCTGGAAGGGCTAATACGAAGATACACGAAGTTAAGTGGAACTAGTGCTTGTTGGTGCTTCAATGTGCCACTGTAAATTAGGTTCGGGTATATAATACCCCACCGTACCGACGACGGGTTAAAAATGCTATTTGTAAGCGAAATACGCGTGATTTGAGTGTTTTACAGTAACTTCCACGGAACTTTAGCTGTACCGGCGAGGGCACCACGGAGGGCCCCCAAAACCTTGTATTCACTGAAATTCAGTGCATCTGATGATTTTATGCGCAAATCAATCGATTTCCATCGATACATCACGTAGAATATGTATCCGAGATGTTCTTACAAATCGTTCGTTTCAGACCGTGAAACGGCCAAATATGATGTAAAAACTGTTTCTCTCGCCTTCAAACGCTTAAAAATGCTATTTCTAAGCGAAATACGTGTGATTTGAGTGTTTTACAGTAACTTCCACGGAACTTTAGCTGTACCGGCGAGGGCACCACGGAGGGCTCCCAAAACCTTGTATTCACTGAAATTCAGTGCATCTGATGATTTTATGCGCAAATTAAACGATTTCCATTGATACATCACGTAGAATATGTATCCGAGATGTTCTTACAAATCGTTCGTTTACGGCCAAATATGATGTAAAACCTGTTTCTCTCGCCTTCATACGCTTAAAAATGCTATTTCTAAGCGAAATACGTGTGATTTGAATGTTTTACAGCAACTTCCACGGAACTTTACCTGTACCGGCGAGGGCACCAAGGAGGGCCCCCAAAACCTTGTATTCACTGAAATTCAGTGCATCTGATGATTTTATGCGCAAATCAATCGATTTCCATCGATACATCACGTAGAATATGTATCCGAGATGTTCTTACAAATCGTTCGTTTCAACCCGTGAAACGGCCAAATAACATGTAAAAACTGTTTCTCTCGCCTTCAAACGCTTAAAAATGCTAATTCTAAGCGAAATACGTGCGATTTGAGTGTTTTACAGTAACTTCCACGGAACTTTAGCTGTACCGGCGAGGGCACCACGGAGGGCTCCCAAAACCTTGTATTCACTGAAATTCAGTGCATCTGATGATTTTATACGCAAATCAATCGATTTCCATCGATACATCACGTAGAATATGTATCCGAGATGTTCTTACAAATCGTTCGTTTCAGACCGTGAAACGGCCAAATATGATGTAAAAACTGTTTCTCTCGCCTTCAAACGCTTAAAAATGCTATTTCTAAGCGAAATACGTGTGATTTGAGTGTTTTACAGTTACTTCCACGGAACTTTAGCTGTACCGGCGAGGGCACCACGGAGGGCCCCCAAAACCTTGTATTCACTGAAATTCAATGGATCTGATGATTTTATGCGCAAATCAATCGATTTCCATCGATACATCACGTAGAATATGTATCCGAGATGTTCTTACAAATCGTTCGTTTCAGACCGTGAAACGGCCAAATATGATGTAAAAATTGATTCTCTCTCCTTCAAACGCTTAAAAATGCTATTTCTAAGCGAAATACGTGTGATTTGAGTGTTTTACAGTAACTTCCACGTAACGTTAGCTGTACCGGCGAGGGCACCACGGAGGGCCCCCAAAACCTTGTATTCACTGAAATTCAGTGCATCTGATGATTTTATGCGCAAATCAATCGATTTCCATCGATACATCACGTAGAATATGTATCCGAGATGTTCTTACAAATCGTTCGTTTCAGACCGTGAAACGGCCAAATATGATGTAAAAACTGTTTCTCTCGCCTTCAAACGCTTAAAAATGCTATTTCTAAGCGAAATACGTGTGATTTGAGTGTTTTACAGTAACTTCCACGGAACTTTAGCTGTACTGGCGAGGGCACCACGGAGAGCCCCCAAAACCTTGTATTCACTGAAATTCAGTGCATCTGATGATTTTATGCGCAAATCAATCAATTTCCATCGATACATTACGTAGAATATGTATCCGAGATGTTCTTACAAATCGTTCGTTTCAGACCGTGAAACGGCCAAATACGATGTAAAAACTTTCTCTCGCCTTCAAACGCTTAAAAATGCTATTTGTAAGCGAAATACGCGTGATTTGAGTGTTTTACAGTAACTTCCACGGAACTTTAGCTGTACCGGCGAGGGCACCACGGAGGGCCCCCAAAACCTTGTATTCACTGAAATTCAGTGCATCTGATGATTTTATGCGCAAATCAATCGATTTCCATCGATACATCACGTAGAATATGTATCCGAGATGTTCTTACAAATCGTTCGTTTCAGACCGTGAAACGGCCAAATATGATGTAAAAACTGTTTCTCTCGCCTTCAAACGCTTAAAAATGCTATTTCTAAGCGAAATACGTGTGATTTGAGTGTTTTACAGTAACTTCCACGGAACTTTAGCTGTACCGGCGAGGGCACCACGGAGGGCTCCCAAAACCTTGTATTCACTGAAATTCAGTGCATCTGATGATTTTATGCGCAAATTAAACGATTTCCATTGATACATCACGTAGAATATGTATCCGAGATGTTCTTACAAATCGTTCGTTTACGGCCAAATATGATGTAAAACCTGTTTCTCTCGCCTTCATACGCTTAAAAATGCTATTTCTAAGCGAAATACGTGTGATTTGAATGTTTTGCAGCAACTTCCACGGAACTTTACCTGTACCGGCGAGGGCACCAAGGAGGGCCCCCAAAACCTTGTATTCACTGAAATTCAGTGCATCTGATGATTTTATGCGCAAATCAATCGATTTCCATCGATACATCACGTAGAATATGTATCCGAGATGTTCTTACAAATCGTTCGTTTCAACCCGTGAAACGGCCAAATAACATGTAAAAACTGTTTCTCTCGCCTTCAAACGCTTAAAAATGCTAATTCTAAGCGAAATACGTGCGATTTGAGTGTTTTACAGTAACTTCCACGGAACTTTAGCTGTACCGGCGAGGGCACCACGGAGGGCTCCCAAAACCTTGTATTCACTGAAATTCAGTGCATCTGATGATTTTATACGCAAATCAATCGATTTCCATCGATACATCACGTAGAATATGTATCCGAGATGTTCTTACAAATCGTTCGTTTCAGACCGTGAAACGGCCAAATATGATGTAAAAACTGTTTCTCTCGCCTTCAAACGCTTAAAAATGCTATTTCTAAGCGAAATACGTGTGATTTGAGTGTTTTACAGTTACTTCCACGGAACTTTAGCTGTACCGGCGAGGGCACCACGGAGGGCCCCCAAAACCTTGTATTCACTGAAATTCAATGCATCTGATGATTTTATGCGCAAATCAATCGATTTCCATCGATACATCACGTAGAATATGTATCCGAGATGTTCTTACAAATCGTTCGTTTCAGACCGTGAAACGGCCAAATATGATGTAAAAATTGATTCTCTCTCCTTCAAACGCTTAAAAATGCTATTTCTAAGCGAAATACGTGTGATTTGAGTGTTTTACAGTAACTTCCACGTAACGTTAGCTGTACCGGCGAGGGCACCACGGAGGGCCCCCAAAACCTTGTATTCACTGAAATTCAGTGCATCTGATGATTTTATGCGCAAATCAATCGATTTCCATCGATACATCACGTAGAATATGTATCCGAGATGTTCTTACAAATCGTTCGTTTCAGACCGTGAAACGGCCAAATATGATGTAAAAACTGTTTCTCTCGCCTTCAAACGCTTAAAAATGCAATTTCTAAACGAAATACGTGTGATTTGAGTGTTTTACAGTAACTTTCACGGAACTTTAGCTGTACCGGCGAGGGCACCACGGAGGGCCCCCAAAACCTTGTATTCACTGAAATTCAGTGCATCTGATAATTTGATGCGCAAATCATTCGATTTCCATCGATACATCACGTAGAATATGTATCCGAGATGTTCTTACAAATCGTTCGTTTCAGACCGTGAAACGGCTAAATATGATGTAAAAACTGTTTCTCTCTCCTTCAAACGCTTAAAAATGCTATTTCTAAGCGAAATACGTGTGATTTGAGTGTTTTACAGTAACTGCCCCGGAACTTTAGCTGTACCGGCGAGGGCACCACGGAGGGCCCCCAAAACCTTGTATTCACTGAAATTCAGTGCATCTGATGATTTTATGCGCAAATCAATCGATTTCCATCGATACATCACGTAGAATATGTATCCGAGATGTTCTTACAAATCGTTCGTTTCAGAACGTGAAACGGCCAAATATGATGTAAAAACTGATTCTCTCTCTTTCAAACGCTTAAAAATGCTATTTCTAAGCGAAATACGTGTGATTTGAGTGTTTTACAGTAACTTCCACGGAACTTTAGCTGTACCGGCGAGGACATCTCGGAGGGCTCCCAAAACCTTGTATTCACTGAAATTCAGTGCATCTGATGATTTTATGCGCAAATTAATCGATTTCCATCGATACATCACGTAGAATATGTATCCGAGATGTTCTTACAAATCGTTCGTTTCAGACCGTGAAACGGCCAAATATGATGTAAAAACTGTTTCTCTCGCCTTCAAACGCTTAAAAATGCTATTTCTAAGCGAAATACGTGTGATTTGAGTGTTTTACAGTAACTTCCACGGAACTTTAGCTGTACTGGCGAGGGCACCACGGAGAGCCCCCAAAACCTTGTATTCACTGAAATTCAGTGCATCTGATGATTTTATGCGCAAATCAATCGATTTCCATCGATACATCACGTAGAATATGTATCCGAGATGTTCTTACAAATCGTTCGTTTCAGACCGTGAAACGGCCAAATATGATGTAAAAACTGTTTCTCTCGCCTTCAAACGCTTAAAAATGCTATTTCTAAGCGAAATACGTGTGATTTGAGTGTTTTACAGTAACTTCCACGGAACTTTAGCTGTACCGGCGAGGGCACCACGGAAGGCCCCCAAAACCTTGTATTCACTGAAATTCAGTGCATCTAATGATTTTATGCGCAAATCAATCGATTTCCATCGATACATCACGTAGAATATGTATCCGAGATGTTCTTACAAATCGTTCGTTTCAGACCGTGAAACGGCCAAATATGAAGTAAAAACTGTTTCTCTCTCCTTCAAACGCTTAAAAATGCTAGTTTTAAGCGAAATACGTGTGATTAGAATGTTTTACAGTAACTAAATAGAAGAATTTACACATATATCATACCTGGGTACAGAATCATTAATAGATCTAGTCATTACGAATAACAAAAAACTTGAATGTGAAGTATTAAGAAATCCGGTATTCAATAATCATTCCTTACTTAAAATCAGTGTATCACAAACCCAAAATAAAGTATTGCAGCAAATTTGTATCAGAAAAAAACTTGTAAATGTAGAAGAATTTAAAACGAATATTGCAGAAATAGGATTTAATTATAGAGAAAATGATATAAATATTAAATGTAATAGTTTTATAAATAACTTACTTCATATTATGGATATCTTTATGCCAAAAATTAGTTTTGTACCCAAAATTAATTATAAACCCTGGTTTACAGCAGAAATCTTACAACAAATTAAAAACCGAGATGATAAATATAAGAAATTTTTATTAACAAGAGATCAAAAAGATTGGTCTGAATATAAAAATCAAAGAAACAAAGTAGTATCTAATATTAGAAAAAACAAACAGCAATATTATATGACTAATGTAGATGAAAATAGAAATGATCCTAAAAATATGTGGAAAACATTAAAATGTATTATATCGGGTAATCAGATAGAAAATTTTGATAGTATTGAATTTAATTGTGGAAAATGTTCGGATACATTAGAAATAGCAAATGAATTTAATAAATATTTTATACAAAGTATAGAGGAAATTATAACAGCTATTCCAAAAATAGATTTTGTACCAAATGATACATATTTTTCGTGTAAAATTGAGTGTTTCCAATTACTTAACAAGGACATGTTAAAAGAAATAGTGGTATCAATGCCCAATAAAAGTAGTCCAGATGATATTGATATTACGTTATATAAACTAGTTTATAATGAAATAGAAAATAAATTGCTTAATTTAGTAAATAGTTCATTAGAATTAGGAATAGTACCTAATATGTTGAAAATATCCACTATAGTTCCAATAAGAAAAGTAGTTAAAACAGTTAAATGTGAAAATTTTAGACCTATTAATACACTACCAGCTGTGGCAAAAATTTTAGAAACCATTGTCTATAGGCAAGTTTATAATTACGTGGAAGAAAATAAATTGTTATCTCAATATCAATCTGGCTTTCGACATAATCACAGCTGTGAATCAGCATTACAGTACCTAGTTGGAGAGTGGAAAGATTATGTAGATGAGGGCTTGGTAGTGGTAAGTGTTTTTCTGGATCTTAAACGTGCCTTTGAAACTGTAAACAGAGAAATGTTATTAAAGAAATTAAAAATGTATGGTTTTACGGGTATAGTACTTAAATGGTTCCACAATTATTTAGTAAATAGAAAACAAAGAGTTAAATGTGATAATATGTACTCTGAAGAATTGGATTCTACATATGGAGTCCCCCAAGGCAGTATATTGGGACCATTACTATTCGTATTATATATAAATGATGTACAAAATGTTTTTCAATATTGCAAATTTCATTTATTCGCTGATGACATGGTAATTTATATCACTGGTAATAATAAGACTGAAATTACTATGAAATTACATACAGATCTCGAAAATTTACATACATATCTCAGTAAAAATAATCTTAAATTAAATGTTGACAAAACAAAAGCAATGCTTATAGGCAGTAACAAAAAAATTGTGAATTTAATTAATGATAATTTCAGAATTTGTATGGATAATACTAATATTGAAATAGTACGAAGTCTTAAGTATTTAGGAATGATTATAAACAGCAATCTAAAATTAGAAGACCATGTTAACTACACGTGCAAAAAAATTTCAAAGAAAATTTATTTCTTGAGAAGGTGTAGCCAGTATTTATCAAAAACAGGACGGGAAATTGTATACAATACTATAATTTTACCTCACTTCTATTTTGCGGGATCAATTATGTATCTAAGTAATCAAAGTGATATGAACAAGTTGCAATTACTTCAAAATCGTGCAATGCGTACAATTTTAAATTGTAACAGGTATACCAGTATAAATCATATGTTATTTCAACTAAAATGGTGCAATATTAAAGATTTAATGGAAATTCAAATAATCATTTTTATTCATAAAATAAAATTAGGAATACAGCCAGAATACTTTGAAAATAAATTAATCAAAATAGAAGAAAATCATGACCATAATACCCGTCAAAAATATAAATATTATATTAAGCAAAACTGTTTCTCTCGCCTTCAAACGCTTAAATTGCTATTTCTAAGCAAAATACGTATGATTTGAGTGTTTTACAGTAACTTCCACGGAACTTTAGCTGTACCGACGAGGGCACCACGGGGGGCCCCCAAAACCTTGTATTTACTGAAATTTAGTGCATCTGATGATTTTATGCGCAAATCAATCGATTTCCATCGATACATCACGTAGAATATGTATCTGAGATGTTCTTACAAATCCTTCGTTTCAGAACTTGAAACGGCCAAATATGATGTAAAAACTGTTTCTCTCGCCTTCAAACGCTTAAAAATGCTATTTCTAAGTGAAATACATGTGATTTTAGTGTTTTACAGTAACTTCCACGGAACTTTAGCTGTATCGGCGAGGGCACCACGGAGGGCCCCACAACCTTGTATTCACTGAAATTCAGTGCATCTGATGATTTTATGCGCAAATCAATCGATTTCCATCGATACATCACGTAGAATATGTATCCGAGATGTTCTTACAAATCGTTCGTTTCAGAACGTGAAACGGCCAAATATGATGTAAAAACTGTTTCTCTCGCCTTCAAACGCTTAAAAATGCTATTTCTAAGCGAAATACGTGTGATTTGAGTGTTTTACAGTAACTTCCACGGAACTTTAGCTGTACCGGCGAGGGCACCACGGAGGGCCCCCAAAAGCTTGTATTCACTAAAATTCAGTGTATCTGATGATTCCATGCCCAAATCAATCGATTTCCATCGATACATCACGCAGAATATGTATCCGAGATGTTCTTACAAATCGTTCGTTTCAGACAGTGAAACGGCCAAATATGATGTAAAAACTGTTTCTCTCGCCTTCAAACGCTTAAAAATGCTATTTCTAAGCAAAATACGTGTGATTTGAATGTTTTACAGTAACTTCCACGGAACTTTAGCTGTACCGGCGAGGGCACCACGGAGGGCCCCCTAAACCTTGTATTCACTGAAATTCAGTGCATCTGATGATTTTATGCGCAAATCAATCGATTTCCATCGATACATCACGTAGAATATGTATCCGAGATGTTCTTACAAATCGTTCGTTTCAGAACGTGAAAAGACCAAATATGATGTAAAAACTGTTTCTCTCGCCTTCAAACGCTTAAAAATGCTATTTCTAAGCGAAATACGTGTGATTTGAGTGTTTTACAGTAACTTCCACGAAACTTTAGCTGTACCGGCGAGGGCACCACGGAGGGCCCCCAAAACCTTGTATTCACTGAAATTCAGTGCATCTGATGATTTTATGCGCAAATCAATCGATTTCCATCGATACATCACGTAGAATATGTATCCGAGATGTTCTTACAAATCGTTTGTTTCAGACCGTGAAACGGCCAAATACGATGTAAAAACTGTTTCTCTCGCCTTCAAACGCTTAAAAATGCTATTTCTATGCGAAATACGTGTGATTTGAGCGTTTTACAGTAACTTCCACGGGACTTTAGCTGTACCGGCAAGGGCACCACGGAGGGCACCCAAAACCTTGTATTCACTGAAATTTAGTGCATCTGATGATTTTATGCGCAAATCAATCGATTTCCATCGATACATCACGTAGATTATGTATCCGAGATGTTCTTACAAATCGTTGGTTTCAGACCGTGAAACGGCCAAATATGATGAAAAAACTGTTTCTCTCTCCTTCAAACGCTTAAAAATGCTATTTCTAAGCGAAATACGTGTGATTTGAGTGTTATACAGTAACTGCCACGGAACTTAAGCTGTACCGGCGAGGGCACCACGGAGGGCCCCCAAAACCTTGTATTCACTGAAATTCAGTGCATCTGATGATTTTATGCGCAAATAAATCGATTTCCATCGATACATCACGTCGAATATGTATCCGAGATGTTCTTACAAATCGTTCGTTTCAGAACGTGAAACGGCCAAATATGATGTAAAAACTGTTTCTCTCGCCTTCAAACGCTTAAAAATGCTATTTCTAAGCGAAATACGTGTGATTTAAGTGTTTTACAGTAACTTCCACGGAACTTTAGCTGTACCGGCGAGGGCACCACGGAGGGCCCCCAAAACCTTGTATTCACTGAAATTCAGTGCATCTGATGATTTTATGCGCAAATCAATCGATTTCCATCGATACATCACGTAGAATATGTATCCGAGATGTTCTTACAAATCGTTCGTTTCAGAACGTGAAACGGCCAAATATGATGTAAAAACTGTTTCTCTCGCCTTCAAACGCTTAAAAATTCTATTTCTAAGCGAAATACATGTGATTTGAGTGTTTTAAAGTAACTTCCACTGAACTTTAGCTGTACCGGCGAGGGCACCACGGAGGGCCCCCAAAACCTTGTATTCACTGATATTCAGTGCATCTGATGATTTTATGCGCAAATCAATCGATTTCCATCGATACATCACGTAGAATATGTATCCGAGATGTTCTTACAAATCGTTTGTTTCAGATAGTGAAACGGCCAAATACAATGTAAAAACTGTTTCTCTCTCCTTCAAACGCTTAAAAATGCTATTTCTAAGCGAAATACGTGTGATTTGAGTGTTTTACAGTAACATCCACGGAACTTTAGTTGTACCAGCGAGGGCACCACGGAGGTTCCCCAAAACCTTGTATTCACTGAAATTCAGTGCATCTGATGATTTTATGCGCAAATCAATCGATTTCCATCGATACATCACGTAGAATATGTATCCGAGATGTTCTTACAAATCGTTTGTTTCAGACAGTGAAACGGCCAAATACGATGTAAAAACTGTTTCTCTCGCCTTCAAACGCTTAAAAATGCTATTTCTAAGCGAAATACGTGTGATTTGAGTGTTTTACAGTAACTTCCACGGAACTATAGCTGTACCGGCGTGGGCACCACGGAGGGCCCCCAAAACCTTGTATTCACTAAAATCAGTGCATCTGATGATTTTATGCGCAAATCAATCGATTTCCATCGATACATCACGTAGAATATGTATCCGAGATGTTCTTACAAATCGTTCGTTTCAGACAGTGAAACGGCCAAATATGATGTAAAAACTGATTCTCTCTCCTTCAAACGCTTAAAAATGCTATTTCTAAGCGAAATACGTGTGATTTGAGTGTTTTACAGTAACTGCCACGGAACTTTAGCTGTACCGGCGAGGGCAGCACGGAGGGCCCCCAAAACCTTATATTCTCTGAAATTCAGTGCATCTGATGATTTTATGCGCAAATCAATCGATTTCCATCGATACATCACGTAGAATATGTATCCGAGATGTTCTTACAAATCGTTCGTTTCAGAATGTGAAACGGCCAAATATGATGTAAAAACTGTTTCTCTCGCCTTCAAACGCTTAAAAATGCTATTTCTAAGCGAAATACGTGTGATTTGAGTGTTTTACAGTAACATCCACGGAACTTTAGTTGTACCGGCGAGGGCACCACGGAGGTTCCCCAAAACCTTGTATTCACTGAAATTCAGTGCATCTGATGATTTTATGCGCAAATCAATCGATTTCCATCGATACATCACGTAGAATATGTATCCGAGATGTTCTTACAAATCGTTTGTTTCAGACCGTGAAACGGCCAAATACGATGTAAAAACTGTTTCTCTCGCCTTCAAACGCTTAAAAATGCTATTTCTATGCGAAATACGTGTGATTTGAGCGTTTTACAGTAACATCCACGGGACTTTAGCTGTACCGGCAAGGGCACCACGGAGGGCACCCAAAACCTTGTATTCACTGAAATTTAGTGCATCTGATGATTTTATGCGCAAATCAATCGATTTCCATCGATACATCACGTAGAATATGTATCCGAGATGTTCTTACAAATCGTTTGTTTCAGACGGTGAAACGGCCAAATACGTTGCAAAAACTGTTTCTCTCGCCTTCAAACGCTTAAAAATGCTATTTCTAAGCGAAATACGTGTGATTTGAGTGTTTTACAGTAACTTCCACGGAACTTTAGCTGTACCGGCGAGGGCACCACGGAGGGCCCCCAAAAGCTTGTAATCACTAAAATTCAGTGCATCTGATGATTTTATGCGCAAATCAATTGATTTCCATCGATACATCACGTAGAATATGTATCCGAGATGTTCTTACAAATCGTTTGTTTCAGACAGTGAAACGGCCAAATACGATGTAAAAACTGTTTCTCTCGCCTTCAAACGCTTAAAAATGCTATTTCTAAGCGAAATACGTGTGATTTGAGTGTTTTACAGTAACTTCCACGGAACTTTAGCTGTACCGGCGAGGGCACCACGGAGGGCCCCCAAAACCTTGTATTCACTGAAATCAGTGCATCTGATGATTTTATGCGCTAATCAATTGATTTCCATCGATACATCACGTAGAATATGTATCCGAGATGTTCTTACAAATCGTTCGTTTCAGACCGTGAAACGGCCAAATATGATGTAAAAACTGTTTCTCTGTCCTTCAAACGCTTAAAAATGCTATTTCTAAGCGAAATAAGTGTGATTTGAGTGTTTTACAGTAACTGCCACGGAACTTTAGCTGTACCGGCGAGGGGACCACGGAGGGCCCCCAAAACCTTGTATTCACTGAAATTCAGTGCATCTGATGATTTTATGCGCAAATCAATCGATTTCCATCGATACATCACGTAGAATATGTATCCGAGATGTTCTTACAAATCGTTCGTTTCAGAACGTGAAACGGCCAAATATGATGTAAAAACTGTTTCT